>WNGS01001094.1:0-12342 GCA_020271785.1 Procambarus virginalis | reverse complement strand
CCTGGTTTGATACCTGGTTACCTGTTGATGGGGTTCTGGGAGTTCTTCTACTCCCCAAGCCCGGCCGAGGCCAGGCTCGACTTGTGAGAGTTTGATCCACCAGGCTGTTGCTTGGAGCGGCCCGCAGAGCCACATACCCACCACAGCCCGGCTGATCCGGGACTTCTCTTAGGAAACAGTCCAGTTTTCTCTTGAAGATGTCCACGGTTGTTCCGGCAATATTTCTTATAGTCGCTGGGAGGACGTTGAACAACCGCGGACCTCTGATGTTTATACAGTGTTCTCTGATTGTGCCTATGGCACCTCTGCTCTTCACTGGTTCAATCTTGCATTTTCTTCCATATCGTTCACTCCAGTACGTTGTTATTTTACTGTGTAGATTTGGGACCTGGCCCTCCAGTATTTTCCACGTGTATATTATTTGGTATCTCTCTCGTCTCCTTTCTAGAGAGTACATTTGGAGAGCTTTGAGACGATCCCAATAATTTAGGTGTTTTATCTCGTCTATGCGTGCCGTATATGTTCTCTGTATTCCCTCTATTTCAGCAATCTCTCCTGCTCTGAAGGGGGAAGTGAGTACTGAGCAGTATTCGAGACGGGACAACACAAGTGACTTGAAGAGTACAACCATTGTGATGGGATCCCTGGATTTGAAAGTTCTCGTAATCCATCCGATCATTTTTCTGGCTGATGCGATATTTGCTTGGTTATGCTCCCTAAACGTTAGATCGTCGGACATCATTATTCCCAAATCCTTGACATGCTGTTTTTCTACTATGGGAAGATTTGATTGTGTTTTGTACCCTGTATTATGTTTCAGATCCTCATTTTTGCCGTACCTGAGTACCTGAAATTTATCACTGTTAAACATCATATTATTTTCTGCTGCCCAATCGAAAACTTTGTTGACATCTGTTTGTAGTTTTTCAATGTCTTCAGCAGAGGTAATTTTCATGCTGATTTTTGTGTCATCTGCGAAGGATGACACGAAGCTGTGACGTGTATTTTTGTCTATATCAGATATGAGAATAAGGAACAGTAGCGGTGCAAGGACTGTACCTTGAGGTACAGAGCTTTTAACATCGCTTGGACTCGATTTTATCTGATTGACTGTTACTCTTTGTGTTCTGTTCGACAGGAAATTGAGTATCCAGCGTCCTACTTTTCCAGTTATTCCCATTGACCTCATTTTGTGAGCTATCACCCCATGGTCACATTTGTCGAAAGCCTTTGCAAAGTCTGTGTATACAACATCTGCATTTTGCTTTTCTTCTAGGGCTTCTGTGATTTTGTCATAGTGGTTGAGTAACTGTGACAGACATGATCTTCCCGCTCTAAATCCATGTTGTCCTGGATTGTGCAATTCATTGTTTTCCATAAAACTAGAAATTTGATTCCTAATCACTCTTTCAAACACTTTTATTATGTGTGATGTTAGTGCAACTGGCCTATAATTTTTTGCCAAGGCTTTACTCCCCCCTTGTGCAACGGAGCTATATCTGCAGATTTAAGTGCTGCTGGTATCTCCCCTGTATCCAGGCTCTTTCTTTAGCCACCTGCCTCCCCATCACAACCATAGCCCTCTGCCTCACCATCACAACCATAGTCCCCAGCCTCACCATCACAACCATAGCCCCCTGCGTCACCATCACAACCATAGCCCCCTGCCTCACCATCACAACCATAGCCACCTGCCTCACCATCACAATCACAGCCCCCTGCCTCCCCATCACAACCATAGTCCACTGCCTTCCCTTCACAACCATAGCCACCTGCCTCACTGTTACCACCCTCGAGACTAAATAAGGTTCTTCTCCCAGCAGTGTACATAAAAGATTTAACATTGGCCTTTGTAATAGAAGTCTAGGGGAATAAGATAAAGCACTGCATAAAATGGGGGAACAATATATTTATGCTAAGGGGGACAAACATAACAATTAAATGGTACGTAAATATAGCCAGAAATATTTATCAGCATGCAAATTAAAATGAAATACTTCTCGAGCAATGAGCAATATTAAAAGCACTTAAAATGAGAGAATACAATATCATCTGACCAGGAAATAAAAACTTTGAATGACTAAATATACAAATCAAGGACTTAACTTAATACATGTTATCCCTCGAACACACCACCACGCAACTAACCCACACGCGTCTATCCACAGGCCAAGCGTCTACCAACAAAACAACTAACTCTCCACAAAACATTGTGGAATTACTAATAAAAAATGGTAGTACAAAATAACAACATATTATTAATTATAAGAGTACACCATTACATTAGTTTATACTATAGCATTTACAGACAATTAAATAGGAGTTATAAATCAAGGTTAAATCATAAACACTCGCTTGACAATACTTTCCCACGCTACTCACATATCCAACCTGATCAACCCCCACAGAGAAACACATGAGAATTGTAACACGAAAGCCTCATACAAATAATATGCAACTCAAGCACACTAATACATTCTATAATATATATCATATAACATACAAATCTCACATTACACAACTGGATGCTATAATGATTAAAGAAGTCTCCTGTAATGATTTACAGTCTCCGTGGTGTAGTTTTACAGTCTCCGTGGTGTAGTGGTAAGACACTCGCCTGGCGTTCCGCGAGCGCTATGTCATGGGTTCGTATCCTGGCCGGGGAGGATTTCTGGGCGCAAATCCTTAACTGTAGCCTCTGTTTAACGCAACAGTAAAATGTGTACTTGGATGAAAAAACGATTCTTCGCGGCGGGGATCGTATTCCAGGGACCTGCCCGAAACGCTTCGCGTACTAGTGGCTGTACAAGAATGTAACAACTCTTGTATATATCTCAAAAAAAAAAAAAAAAAAAAAAAAAGAATAAGACAATATAGTAATAATAATTAAGAGTAATGAGAGGATCTTAACAAGATTCGTAACATCCCTCCCGTCCCCTAAGAAAAAATGAAATTAACTGAAGGTTGATTTCATTTTTTGACTGCATGAATTAACACATGAAAAATTTTCACCACATGAAAATACTTTAACTACATCAAGTACAAAGCAATGAAATTTCATACAGAAAAAAAAAAAATTACATACATCTTATGAATAAAGAACACTACAGATTATGGCACTGCAACAGGAAAACCTCTGGATAAGGCGTCAGCAATTACATTTTGCCTCCCAGGAATATGCCGAATTACAATATTGAATTCTTGCAGAATTAGAGACCATCTTAAGATTCTCTGGTTTTTACACTTCATAGAGTTGATGAATGTCAATGGATTATGATCTGTATATACTACTACTTCATTTCCTGACAAATATGTCTCAAATTTCTTCACTGCTAGTATTAAACCAAGTGCTTCTTTCTCAACTACAGAGTAATTAATTTGTGTTCTGTCAAACTTACGTGAAAAATAATAAACAGGATGTTCTAACTCATCTGGTCCTACTTGGAACAAAACAGCACCTGCTCCAAAATCTGAAGCGTCTATGTGAAGAATAAAAGGTTTATTATACTGTGGACTAGCTAACACAGGTGAAGTAGAGAGAATTCCTTTCAACTTCTGAAAAGAGTTCTGACACTCCTGCGTCCACTTAAATTTTACCTGTTTCCTTAAAAGATTTGTTATGGGTGCAGCAACAATAGAAAAGTTTTTACAATACCTCCTATAATACGCACACATTCCAATAAATCTTTGCACAGACTTCTTATTAGTTAGGACTGGGTACTCCACAATTGCCTGAATCTTATCGTGCAATGGGACTATCCTTCCTTGTCCGACCTCATGTCCTAAATACACTATGGTTCCTTTAGCCCAACTACATTTCTTCATATTGACAGNACAAAAAAAATGTATATAAAAATACAAACAGAGTAAGCGACAAATATAAAATACTACTCAGAATCGTATAAAAAACTCAAATATTAAATAAAAACTAAATAACAAAAATTTATATGTATCCTAAATAAAAAGATTATAATAGTGTACAATGTCAAACCCGAAATAAGTAAGAAAAGGCAAAAACATGGTAGACTAAAGCAAAATTATAATAAAATTAAACTACCAGAATGAACTATAAAGCAAATTACAGGGCCTACTGTGCACTACATAGTGTACAATTGAACAGCCGAAAGGTTGCTATTTAATAAAGGCCGCAGCTCCTTTATATATACGGATTCCATTATTCTCAAATCTGACTGGCCATTTATACAAGTGTCCAAAATTTTAAAATCAGATTCCAGCAGAGAATGATTAAACTCATAACAATGGTTTCTAATCTCCGAAAATGCTGGTTTAGACAATGGTAATCCAGTCCTAAAAGAAACTCCCCGGTGCTCAAGTATCCTAATCTTAAAGTTCCGAATGGAACTCCCGATATATCCAGCATTACAGCTGGAACAATTATACATACATACGACACTAGAGCACAGGGGGGTAGGCACTTTATCTTTAAATTTAAAATAAGAGCCTATGGTATTAGTGTTGACAAAGATAAATCTAAAGTCTACTTGAGGATAACAATGCTGCAACATTTTCCTCAGACGACTCCTTACAGAAAAACTAATCGTGCCATAGAATGGTAATTTAATATATTTAATATCCCTTTCTACTGTAGCAATCCTACACGATGGGTGAAACTTCTTATTTACGAAATTCCTTATAAAAGTATAAATCATATGTAAAGGATAACCATTGTTTGAAAAAAATTTCACAAGAAAATTAACTTCTTGATCAAAGTTATTCCAATTAGAACATAAAACAAAGGCCCTATTCAGTAAAGTATTAATTGCATTTTTCTTAAAAATATCAGGAACAAAAGAATTAAAATTTAAACCTAACCCAGTAAAAGTTGGTTTTCTAAACACATTAGTGTTGAACCCATTAAGGTTGTTCACTTTGACATCAAGAAACGATAATGAATTATCCACTTCACGCTCCGCAGTGAAACGTATATTACTATGTTGTGCATTAAGATATTCTCTAAATTTCTCAATATGACATTGGTCCCTAAATAACAAAAATGTGTCATCTACATATCTCCTGTACAAGACTGGTTTAAAGGCCAAAGGACATTTATCAAGCCAATTTGTTTCATGAAAACTCAAAAACGCATTAGCGAGTGCAGGACCTAAGGGAGACCCCATTGCTACTCCATCGATTTGTTTATAGTATTTATTATTAAACATAAAGACAGAGTCTTTAACCGCTAATTCTAACAACCGTCTGAATATTTTACTACAAAACCCAGATACTAAATTAGTGTCAGCAAATAGCTGATTTATACAAATATCAATGGTTTCCAACAGAGGAATATTAGTAAAAAGTGATTCAACATCGAAACTGGCCATTATAGTTGAGAACTCAAAATTTAAAGAGGAAAGTTCCTTTACAAAATCCTGAGAATTTCTCACAGTAAATTCATTATGCGTTAATGGTTCTAATAATGGAACCAGAAACTTTGCCAGTTTATAATTAAAAGTGCCAATCGCTGATAAAATAGGACGAATCGGTATACCCGTTTTATGAACTTTAGGTAACCCATATAAGATGCCTGGCTTAGAGCCAGTTGCAAGCAATTTTGTATAATCAAAAAGACAGTCTTTCAGACCTCTTAAAACTCTATTTAGTTTATCCTCACATTTTAAAATATACGAAAAGGGGTCTATATCAATGCACTTAAATTTAGAGGGGTCTTCTAACAACCTTTCCACCTTATTTACATAGTCTAACTTGTCTACAACCACTATACCTCTACCTTTATCTGGTCTAGTGATACAAATGCTCCTATCCTTCTTTAAGCTAATAATACAATCCAATTTCTTTTGTCGAATGGGGGGAATGTAGATTTATAAATCCAAGCTCGCAGGTGTCGCGGGGGGGGGGGGGGGCCGGGGCTCCGCTAGCACTCGGCTGCTAGGGGCTCAGGAGGCAGAATACTCAGCCCCTCCGACTCCCGGGATTCACCAGAGTCTCCTTGGTCCAACAGGAGAGGACCAGCAATGCCCACCTCCGCAGGTCTTTGCTTCCACCACTGAAGGGGTGCCACTGACTCACCCTGGAAGCCCTTCAGTCAACCACGGGGAAACTGCTGTTAACAGTTGTGGCCTAGACCTGTGGAGGAGTGAAGGAAGACTCAGGCTTACCTTATAACAATAACCTCCCTGAGTCTTGCCTACCAGACAAAAAGGTTGCAGGAACTCCTTTCCCGCCTGTCTTCTCTATCTTCTCAACAAGGTCGCCAGCTGGTTTATTTTATCTGCACCCCAGCAATGCAGTTCAGTGGGTGTATTATATATTGTTTGTTGCCAGAGTGTTGCTACTCCCATATATCTGATACTGAACTGTCAGCCCAGGGTACTCTCCCACGAAGGTCTGTGTGGCTTTACCTTTCTCTAGCTACTACGTTACTAGTTGCCACCATTCAGGCACTGATACTGGTCGGATGGCTAAGGGTACACTTTTATATAAGTCTGTGCTGTTTTACCAATCTCCAGGCAATAAGAACTTCTATAGAGAACGTGGTGTTCCCTAGGTGGTACTATGATAACCTTCGTGCATGCTCATAGAAAAATATTATAATGGAGGCACACTTAAACGCAATGATAAAAATGTGTGAATTTACTGACACAATTTACATGATCACACATATAATTACAAGCAATACATGAAAATGAAAATAAGGATAATAAATCTGGAGATCGTCAGCAACTCTTCTTCCACGACTTTCAACTACTCCTTCAACTGGGCAGATAGACAGGAGTCACACACTCTCACAGAAGGGCCTCTTCACCACGTCGGCACCTCTTCTTCACTGTCCTGCCGTCCACACACACTATCCTCTCCAACAGTCCTGGATACAAGCTGCCCTGCAGCCTATTCTACTACTAAAGTATTAATGTCATACTGCAACATACATAAGTAAATATCGTGGCCTATCTAGCCTACTCACACAAGGGGTAATGGGAGGGAAAATGATCTACCTTTACATTCCTGGCTCACGACGCCTGTCCCACGATGGTGTGAGGTTCCCACGCTTCCTGAGTCGATCCTTGACGATCCAGGAACGTTCCACAGGTCCTCAGGTGACGTGAAGCCTTCGTGTCGTCGCCATTCTAATCCCTGAGATTCAGCTATCCCAATCCTGGTTCACCAATGGGCACTGAGCTAATCACTGTATTCACACACTCTCCCTTCCACAAGGCGTTACTCCTTGTCCTAGGAACTGTGTCGTCCCTCCAAAACCTTCAGTGGATGTGACCCAGTCACAGCTAGGCCTGCCCGCCACACCTTCCAGACCCTTCGTCCAGCGTCGTCGCTGACTATTTTCCAAGTTTGGCACTCCTTTACTCAATGAACTTGGTTCCTTTTTTGCTTCCCAGAAGCGCAGGGTCTCCAATATCTATGGTGGGCTGCGATAGCCAGCTCTACTCCACTGAATAAGGCTTGTAGAGCCTCAAATCCTCGAGAGCTGACAGAGGCGCGTCCTCTCACCTCCACAGTCAGGTCAACTCTCATGTTGGCGCCGCCCGGGGCACTTGGTGACGTCACGGCGGGCTCTGATTGGTCGCCCGTGACCCAAGCCACCCAATCCACACACGGCTAGCATTTTCTACAACATTGCGGGTCTGCAGGTAGGGGGTACTATTTCATTTGTATCAGGGCGCCACTTTCCCCTTTACCTACAACTTATAATGTAAATTTCTCCCTTATCTGGAGGCCGGTCTGATCGCCACATATATCCACAGACTCCCGTACATCAGAGAATCAGTAGGGAGAGCTGATATGACTCTTAAAGCAGGCAAACGAAAGAGATAGGTGAGGGCACCGTAGCACAGGGAATCGCTGAGTTGTTTGTTAGTTGCTGTGAGGATGAGACAAGTGTCGTCCACTCCTCTGAGCCACGACCGACACTTGCCTACCTTCAGGGAGACGTACCGGCATCTGTATTGGTCAGACCCCCGTCAGAGGCCAATCATCCTCCTCTCGACAGAACTCCATGTAACGCACCATGACGCATTGAGCTCGGACCTGATACACAGACGCTCTCAAAACCAAACGGAACGCTCGCAAACCAAACAGCCAAACACTTGCGGAACATTTGCAAAATGCATAACAACATTACCAACTGATAAAGTTAACATGAGGTACAGGTCGGACAAGCCGACACTAAATTAAGAACAATCGTTTTGCATACGTGAAATGTAAAATTGGAAGGCTTGAGAACTGACGGGGAATAATATAATTCCTGTAATTAAGGAATGAATTCTTACATAAATTATAGATATGTTGGGCTTATTTATTCTCATCGCTAAACAGAAAAAAAACATAGCATGATAGATGTAAATTCGACGATTGTTGATATAAGAGTTATTCAACTTATATATTAGTTAGAATATAATATCATACACGGTGTTACTATTTATGAAATATTATAATTGGTCGATCAGCCTATTGTGCTTATATGAGGCAGTGAGGTGTAAATGATAGATTATGGATATATGTAACCGTTAACATAACCCGGGAAAAAGAGAATTAATGTAACTAAATTGTTTTTCGAATTAATTACAAATAAAAACCACATTTATAATCACAAAAGATTAAATAAAATATTATAATAATAATAATAATAATAATAATAATAATAATAATAATAATAATAATAATAATAATAATAATAATAATAATAATAATAAGAAAATAATGGAGAAACATACTACATCGCTGTAGTGCTAAAATGAAGGTGGTGGAAAGACCCAAAATATGTATAAATGCTTTAAAAACAATTTTTTTTATGTAACCTACATCCTTTCTCAAGATGTTTTATACAATGTTCTCCATTGAACACAGTATACAGTATCTTGAAACACAGTATACAGTATCTTGGAACACAGTATACAGTACCTTGACAACACAGTATACAGTACCTTGACAACACAGTATACAGTATCTTGGAACACAGTATACAGTATCTTGGAACACAGTATACAGTATCTTGGAACACAGTATACAGTACCTTGACAACACAGTATACAGTACCTTGACAACATAGTATACAGTACCTTGAGAACACAGTATACAGTACCTTGACAACACAGTATACAGTACCCTGACAACACAGTATACAGTACCCTGACAACACAGTATACAGTACCTTGACAACACAGTAAACAGTAACTTGAGAACACAGTATACAGCACCTTGACAACACAGTATACAGCACCTTGACAACACAGTATACAGCACCTTGAGAACACAGTATACAGTACCTTGACAACACAGTATACAGTACCCTGACAACACAGTATACAGTACCCTGACAACACAGTATACAGTACCTTGACAACACAGTATACAGTACCTTGAGAACACAGTATACAGTACCTTGACAACACAGTATACAGTACCCTGACAACACAGTATACAGTACCCTGACAACACAGTATACAGTACCCTGACAACACAGTATACAGTACCCTGACAACACAGTATACAGTACCCTGACAACACAGTATACAGTACCCTGACAACACAGTATACAGTACCCTGACAACACAGTATACAGTACCCTGACAACACAGTATACAGTACCCTGACAACACAGTATACAGCACCTGGACAACACAGTAAACAGTACCTTGAGAACACAGTATACAGCACCTTGACAACACAGTAAACCGTACCTTGAGAACACAGTAAACAGTACCTTGAGAACACAGTAAACAGTACCTTGAGAACACAGTATACAGTACCTTGACAACACAGTATACAGCACCCTGACAACACAGTAAACAGTACCTTGACAACACAGTAAACAGTACCTTGAGAACACAGCAAACAGTACCTTGACAACACAGTATACAGCACCTTGACAACACAGTAAACAGTACCTTGAGAACACAGTAAACAGTACCTTGAGAACACGGTAAACAGTACCTTGACAACACAGTATACAGCACCCTGACAACACAGTAAACAGTACCTTGACAACACAGTATACAGCACCTTGACAACACAGTATACAGCACCTTGACAACACAGTATACAGTACCTTACGAACCCAGTATACAGTACTCTGACAACACAGTATACAGTACCTTGACAACACAGTATACAGCACCCTGACAACACAGTATACAGTACCTTGAGAACACAGTATACAGTACCTTGACAACACAGTTAACAGTACCTTGAAAACACAGTATACAGCACCCTGACAACACAGTATACAGCACCTTGACAACACAGTATACAGTACCTTGACAACACAGTGTACAGCACCTTGACAACACAGTATACAGCACCCTGACAACACAGTAAACAGTACCTTGACAACACAGTATACAGCACCTTGACAACACAGTATACAGCACCTTGACAACACAGTATACAGTACCTTGACAACACAGTATACAGTACCCTGACAACACAGTATACAGTACCTTGACAACACAGTATACAGTACCTTGAGAACACAGTATACAGTACCTTGACAACACAGTATACAGCACCTTGAGAACACAGTAAACAGTACCTTGAGAACACAGTAAACAGTACCTTGAGAACACAGTATACAGTACCTTGACAACACAGTATACATCACCTTGACAACAGAGTATACAGCACCCTGATAACACAGTATACAGCACCTTGACAACACAGTAAACAGTACCTTGACAACACAGTAAACAGTACCTTGACAACACAGTATACAGCACCTTGACAACACAGTATACAGCACCTTGACATCATTATTAGTCTCTTTTCGAAGCTATCTCTACGAGCACTCGTAGACTACTCTACCTTACCTTACCTTGAGGTTACCTTGAGGTGCTTCCAAGGCTTAGCGTCCCCGCGGCCCAGTCATCGACCAGGCCTCCTGGTTGCTGGACTGATCAACCAGGCTGTTGGACGCAGCTGCTCGCAGCCTGACGTATGACTCACAGCCTGGTTGATCAGGTATCCTTTGGAGGTGCTTATCCAGTTCTCTCTTGAACACTGTGAGGGGGTCGGCCAGTTATGCCCCTTATGTGTAGCGGGAGCGTGTTGAACAGTCTCGGGCCCCTGATGTTGATAGTTCTCTCTCAGAGTACCAGTTGCACCTCTGTTTTTCAACGAGGGTATTCTGCACATTCTGCCATGTCATCTGGTCTCATGTGATGTTATTTCTGTGTGCAGGTTTGGGACCAGCCCCTCTAATATTTTCCATATATAAATTATTATGTATCTCTCCCGCCTGCGCTCAAGGGAGTACAGATTTAGGCTCTTTAGTTGGTCCCAATAGTTTAGATGTTTTACTGAGTGGATTCTAGCAGTAAAGGATCTCTGCAGGCTCTCCAGGTCAGCAATTTCACCAGCTTTGAAAGGGGCTGTCATTGTGCTGCAGTACTCCACTCTAGAGAGGACAAGCGTTTTGAAAAGTGTCATCATCGGTATAGCATCTCTAGTGTGAAAAGTTCTTGTTATCCAACCTGTCATTTTTCGTGCAGTTGTGACGGCCACTTTATTGTGTTCTTTAAAGGTAAGGTCTTCCGACATGAGTACACCCAAATCCTTTACATTGCCTTTTCGTGCTATGTTATGATTTGTCTGAGTTTTGTACGTGGTTTTCGTTTTTATATTTTCATTTTTTCCATAGCGCATGAGCTGGAACTTATGTTCGTTAAACACCATAAAATTTTCTGTAGCCCATAGAAAGACCTGATCTACATCTGACTGGAGGTTTGCCGTGTCCTCTAGACTGAAGCTACTTAATAAAATATGCAATAATGATTGATCAAAAGCACTAATCTCAAGTATGCAGAATAACCACAGTCAAGAATAAAAAGATAATAGTTGAGCGCTTTCGTCTAGCTTATCAACGATTCTTTCGCCCTGTAGAAGGCTTGAAGAACAAGATGAAAGTGCTCAGCTGTTATCTTTTAATGTATGACTGTGGTTATTCACCATCACCATAATGGTCTTTCCCTCATTACCACTACAATGGCCGCCTCCATAATAACATAGCCCGTTACTCCTCAACACATGAGCCCTCTCTCACAATGGTCTCTCCGTCACCAAGGACCCTTCCTAACACATTACCCCTCCCTCACCATAGTTGTTCCATTATCACCATTAGGACAGCACCACCAGGGCCCCTCCCTCACAATCACTACCACTGTACGTCCCTCACAACCACCGAGGGTGTGAGGGACCTTACAACCACCTTACTATCGCCGTGACCCTCCCTCTCCCTCACAACCATAGTCCTTTCCTTCACCATCACAACCATAGCCCCCTGCCTCACCATCACAACCATAGCCACCTGCCTCACCATCACAACCATAGCCACCTGCCTCACCATCACAACCA
>WNGS01001093.1:0-13538 GCA_020271785.1 Procambarus virginalis | reverse complement strand
GCACGCACGCACACACACAAACACACACACACACACACACCACACACACACACACACACACACACACACACACACACACGCACACACACACACACACACACACAACACACACACACACACACACACACACACACACACACACGCACCACACACACACACACACACCACACACACACACACACACCACACACACACACCACCACCACCACACACCACACACACACACACACACACACACACAACACACACACCACACACACACTACAACACACACCACACACGCACACACACCACACACACACACACACACAACACGTGATGATCACCACATTCAAGATTCTCAGGGAATCGACAAGGGGATAAAAGACAAGGACTGTTTAACAACAAGGGGCAACACGCACTAGGGGCACACAGGTGGAAGTGAGTACCCAAATGAGCCACGAGAAGATATTAGAAGAACTTTTTTAGTGTCAGAGTGGTTGACAAATGGAATGTGTGTGTGTGTGTGGTGTGTGTGTGTGTGTGTGTGTGTGTGTGTGTGTGCACACAGCCCAGCTGTGGTAGTGGGGCATCTCATCTTGGGCTTGCATGTGGTACTCCACTCTCCAGCTCGATTATGTCGCCTAAGTAGCTGCCAATATTTAGCCTTGCTGTTCTGTTGTGTATAAAGGTGCAGAGTGTGGCAGTAAATCTCTGTGGAGCGTTAGTCCAGATTTCTTGTATTATAAGTCTATGTGCCAGACTCTCTTGAAAGCTTCTGAGACACAGCTCACAGCATTATATTCTATCGATCTTTTTTTTCGACACTGAGTTGGCTATATGCCGGTAGATGAGGTCCTGCGGGTACATGGAGCCCCTCTGTGGTTTCTAACCCATGTTGTCTGGTGTTATATTCTTGTTCACCTGACGTGTGCTTCACAAGACCCTCCCTGCGGGGTTCAGACACTCCGTGCAGTAGCGGCTTCGTCACCGTGATGTGTTCTGGGAAAGAGTGGGTCACTTTTCTCAACCCTCCGACCCCCACCCCCACGCCCACGCCCACACCCACCCCCACACCCACGCCCACGCCACAAGCACAACCACCACTCCCTCACACCACAGCACACCACACATACGGTTTCCGTTATATATCAGCTTAATGTCAGTAGTTCACTACATACCTATAACAAGTTTCTTTCCTAAGCAAATCGTAAATCATTTACCTAATCTATCTATCAGATCTGCCTTATATTAAAAAAAATATTATAAGGTTTGTTTTCAGATCATTATTAATTTCCTCTATAACTTTCGTTCGTCAAAAATTGCCTGCAAAATATTTATATTATTGTATTTTAATGTTGAATATAGTGCCAAGGAGTGCCAGGGCGCCGTCGTAGAGTGCCAGGGCGCCGTCGTAGAGTGCCAGGGGGCCGTCGCGTAGAGTGCCAGGGCGCCGTCGTAGAGTGCCAGGGCGCCGTCGTAGAGTGCCAGGGCGCCGTCGTAGAGTGCCAGGGGG
Organism: Procambarus virginalis; assembly: GCA_020271785.1. Taxonomy (NCBI): domain Eukaryota; kingdom Metazoa; phylum Arthropoda; class Malacostraca; order Decapoda; family Cambaridae; genus Procambarus; species Procambarus virginalis. Next base: position 12,043 of record WNGS01001093.1, on the reverse strand, counting down.
CCGTCGTAGAGTGCCAGGGCGCCGTCGTAGAGTGCCAGGGCGCCGTCGTAGAGTGCCAGGGCGCCGTCGTAGAGTGCCAGGAGTGCCATCGTAGAGTGCCAGGAGTGCCAGGAGTGCCAGGAGTGCCATCGTAGAGTGCCAGGAATGCCAGGAGTGCCAGGAGTGCCATCGTAGAGTGCCAGCAAGTTCACGGACCTCCACGTGACTGGTAACTGCTCGTGGCTCTATAATGACACTATTTCCAGTCTTTTCCAGATCATTCCGCAGTCTCGCGTCATGCAGGTCGGCGTTCAATTCCCCGAGACCGTCCACAAGTGGTTGGGGTATCATTCCTGCCCACCGTCCCATCCCAAATCCTTATCCTGACTCCTTCCCAGTGCTATATAGCTATAATGGCTTGGTACTTTCCCCCTGATAGTTCCCTGCCCTTCCCAGATCATTCCGGCATCAGTCAATTGGTAGTGACTGGTAGATGGTAGTGACTGGTAGATGGTAGTGACTGGTAGATGGTAGTGACTGGTAGATGGTAGTGGCTGGTAGATATCAGAGACTGGTAGATGTCAGAGACTGGTAGATGACAGTGACTGGTAGATGGCAGTGACTATTACACACAAGTGACTGGTAGCTGGCACACACAACCAGTCATATGGTAGGTGACCAACAGTATACCCACCTCAACTGTCCGGAGTCGAACCTGGGGCCAGAAAACAAGGAGAGGCTGTTGGCCCTGGTGCCGAGGGACCTCTAGGAAGCACCACCACCACACGCACTTATCATCCAGGCACTTTAGTCGGCACTTATTGCGCACTTTACAACTCCCTCAACACCCGCGAGGTCGGCTCTAACAACATCAACTTTGGGTTGAGGACGAGCTCATGGCACTTTAGAGCTCGTGGCACTTTAGAGCTCGTGGCACTTTAGAGCTCGTGGCACTTTAGAGCTCCTGGCACTTTAGAGCTCGTGGCACTTTAGAGCTCGTGGCACTTTAGAGCTCGTGGCACTTTAGAGCTCGTGGCACTTTAGAGCTCCTGGCACTTTAGAGCTCGTGGCACTTTAGAGCTCGTGGCACTTTGGACGTCTTAAGTTGTGCAACAAATCACTCACTACCAGAGGCACTCTTTTATGACTTTCTACCGCGAGCATCAAGGCAAATGTGGCCCGGAGACCTTCGACAGGCCGCCGGCATCCTGTCCCCGTCGAGGCCACTAGCGTGTAAACTCGGGGTAAACTGCCGACTCTACCTCTACGGTAGACTCCAGGAAGCAGTGGAAGGTTATCTTGAAGTGATTTCGTGGCTTTAATGTCCCCGTAAAGCAGCCCGTGACAGCTAGCTGACTAACTCCTTGGTACACCTATTTTACTGCTAGGGAACAGGGGGCATCAGGGTGAAAGAAACTCTGTCCCGGCGAGCGGCACCTGGGATCGTACCCGGGACCACAGGATCACGTGTCCAGCGTGTTGTCCGCTCGGCCGACCGGCTCCCATAGAAATATAAGAAATATAAGATACTACACTAGAGAGAAAAAAAGCATCTATGGAAAAAGTATAGAATTCATTCTACAATATTCATTCTAATTCATATTCTACAATTATATTTATAGAATATTATGACGGATATATGACTATAAGTCCTGTCTATATCAGGATTAATTTAGTAGAAACACAGAGGTTATATATTGATCGATTAATCAATATTGCATTGATCATGATACAATTATTAATCTTAATATACTACTGAGCATATTTACTGAGTCTAATCCACGTGGTACGTCTGGGACAGGAAGCCTGTGTGTGTATGTGTGTGGGGGGGTATATATGGTTCTAGAACTGTCCCAAAGTGAAGTCCAACTACGTCATAACTACACTTCAAACAAATATATAACTTAATATATCTATATATCCTCTCCTAACCTTACATACTGAAAATATAAACTTTATATATGATATAGACATTCAGGTCAACTTGGGTAAACTTCAAGATACGAAGTGAAAATAATAATTGTTTGCCCCATAACTTGATCCATTTTCTTTGTCTCGCCATCGTAGAAAACGACAAATTATAGCGCTAACTTGCACATATTAATACCAGTCATCATAATATTAAATTCATTTTATTACATTGCGCTACAGTTTACAGAAAACAAACACATACAATGAACAAATCCACAAGGACCATGAAGAGGATTCGAACCTGCGTTCGAGAGGATCCCAGACTCTGCCTTAATCGACGGAGCTACGACATGGTCAAAAGAATTGGATTTGTGGATTTATTCACTTGATGTATCACGCTATTGGGATTTCTGTGTGGAAACACATTCAACAATCGCTTTTCGAAGACCTCGTCCAGCTCTGTAGGGGTTGGGTGCGCGCATGAGCTACAGCAAGCATTTCCTCTCTGGATCACGACACTGAGGCGCTCTGGAGTCTCTAGTTTGCTTAATCAGGTCCTCACCCACCTCCTTTGGTTACTTAACTTTGGTCCTTACTTTAGTTACTTTTTGGCCCAAAACGCTATGCGTATTAGTGGCTTTAGGTAGTGTATGTTCTAGCTCTATCTATAAATCCAACATTATGTTTGTAAATCAACTTTGTATGTATTTTTCCTGAATAAAAGATTTAATTTTTAATAATTTAATTTAAATGCACACTTACTTAGCCGCTCAGAGTCTCAGAGCCTATCGGCACGAGCCTTTAACAACGTTCTAAGTCCCTGTACTTGTTTGTTTTAGTTTTCTGGATCTCCCTGAAGGTGGCTGCCCGCCTCTCAGCTGTGCTGTAAGGTAAATAGGTATCGGCCAATGTAGACCCACACGTGTAGTCCCATACGACCTGTTTACCTTCCCTCCACGGCTGCAAGGTGACTCCAACTGGGCGTTTTTGGCTGTTGTCAGGTCTGCACAAGTGGGGTTCCCTTTGTGCTGGACACCCAGCTGTAGCCAAAATTCTCTTGATGGTGTCATTGACTGCTTCATGCCTGGCAATCTTTCCCTGTGTCTTACGACAGATGAGACCATGGCTGCCGTATTGGTCTGCCCGTGCCTGGCCGCAAATACACCGGTGCTCGGTGGAGATAGGGGCGGCAAGGCGCAGAGCAACACCAATACTTAGGGCCCGATGGTCCAGGCGGGTGCCCAAGGCCGAATTAGGGACTGCCAACAGGAAGTCTCCGGCATGGGGCGCTTGCACAGCGAGGAGGCATGTTTTGTCCTTCCCAGAAGTTGCCTTTGGCGTTGCTGATGCAATGTTCTCCACTATGGGGCTATATCATTTGGTCTGTTTGGGGTCGTTAGGAAAAGTTGGTCGCGGTGAAGAGACCACAAGAGTGTCCCACTGGCTGACTTCCTCAGTGAATTTGGGATCACAAATCCCAATGGAGTCTCGAAGGTTCTCTGGCAGGATATCATTCAGTAATTCACTTGCAAGACTGGTCGAGGATAAGAATGCAGGCAATGCTATCTGTATTGCCTTTCGTATACCGTTACCCCAGAGTCTAACAGGGAGTGTTCCTTGCTCCCATTGGTCATCTTTCAAGGAGACGTTTCTGCCTTTCATGGCTATTGTGTTAGAAGTTAATCTTATTCTATTAATTTGGGGCTGTCTAAAGAGGGAGCACATCTTAGGAAATAGGTAAGCCTGGAGAAAGCCAGGCCCCTTGTGAAGAGGTACAAAGCATCGTAGGCGTCCAAATCTCCTATTCTTTCTTCCATCCTCCTCAGGTCCTCCAGTTTATCTTCAAGGATTGCACCAATGGCAATCGAGTAAAGGTGCAGCACACTGGGGCGACCACTGGGGCGACCACTGGGGCGACTGGCAAGGGAAGGGAACTATCAGGGGGGAAGCGCCAAGCCATTGCGACTANGCACCATACAACTACAACACCCATTCTGCACTATACAACTACAATACCCCATTCTGCACTATACAACTACAATACCCCATTCTGCACTATACAACTACAATACCCCATTCTGCACTATACAACTACAATACCCCATTCTGCACCATACAACTACAATACCCCATTCTGCACCATACAACTACAATACCCCATTCTACACCATACAACTACAATACCCCATTCTGCACCATACAACTACAATACCCCATTCTGCACCATACAACTACAGTACCCCATTCTGCACCATACAACTACAATACCCCATTCTGCACCATACAACTACAATACCCCATTCTGCACCATACAACTACAATACCCCATTCTACACCATACAACTACAATACCCCATTCTGCACTATACAACTACAGTACCCCATTCTGCACTATACAACTACAATACCCCATTCTACACCATACAACTACAATACCCCATTCTGCACTATACAACTACAGTACCCCATTCTACACCATACAACTACAGTACCCCATTCTACACCATACAACTACAATACCCCATTCTGCACTATACAACTACAATACCCCATTCTGCACTATACAACTACAATACCCATTCTGCACCATACAACACAACATACAATCGCTTCAAGAGTGAGACGTCTGGTCCAGATTGACAAGCAAGAACCAGGAGCCAGATTCACGAACCAGTTACGCAAGCACTTACGAACCTGGAGCCAGATTCACGAAGCAGTTACGCAAGCACTTATGAACCTGGAGCCAGATTCACGAAGCAGTTACGCAAGCACTCACGAACCTGGGGCCAGATTCACGAACCAGTTACGCAAGCACTTACGAACCTGGAGCCAGATTCACGAAGCAGTTACGCAAGCACTCACGAACCTGGGCCAGATTCACGAAGCAGTTACGCAAGCACTTACGAACCTGGAGCCAGATTCACGAAGCAGTTACGCAAGCACTTTCGAACCTGGGGCCTGATTCACGAAGCAGTTACGCAAGCACTTACGAACCTGGAGCTAGATTCACGAAGCAGTTACGCAAGCACTTACGAACCTGGAGCCAGATTCACGAACCAGTTACGCAAGCACTTACGAACCAGGAGCCAGATTCACGAAGCAGTTACGCAAGCACTTACGAACGTGTATATCTTTACTCGATCTTTCATGGCTTGGTTACATTTAATAAACAGTTTACAAGCATGAAAACTTCCCATTAAACTGTTGTTATTGTTATAAACAGCCTCCTGGTGCTTCGGAGCTCATTAACTGTTTAATAATTGTAAACAACGCCGCCAAAGATTGAGAAAAGATGGACAGGTTTCGTACGTGTTTTCGTGAATCTGGCCCCTGTGTTGGAACATTTGCGTCAAAACTCGAAGTTCGAACAATCCTCAATGACCCAATCTTTTAGGGCATTTCTGGCAGCATCTGCTTGTGATTGGCCAATTACTGATCTTAATTGTTCATGAGTCAGGAGTTGATAAACATCAACTCTTGACAGAAGTATTGGAAGGTGGTCAACTAATTGCTTGGTCGAGGATCAGGTCTCCATCAGAGTTGATTGTTAGTGGTACATCAACCGTCAATCCAGTTCAAATATTTGAACTGGATTTATTTTCTTTGGTGTTTTTTGGCGGGAACGGCGTATTTGTGTGTGTGTTTTTTATAGGGCAAAAGTTCCTGTCGATGCTTGTTCATACTTATTAATTTCAAACTCATCTGTGGATTCAGAGCTGCTGTTGCAAGTGTAGATTGCAGCTCTAAAAAGCCATTCTTATAGATTTTCACTTTTAATTCTCAGCAAGTTTAGTGTCCATGGGCCAGATTCACGAAAGCACTTTCGCAAACACTTACGAACCTGTCCATCTTTTCTCGATCTTTGGCGGCTTTGTTTACAATTATTAAACAGTTAATGAGCTCGGAAGCACCAGGAGGCTGTTTATAACAATAACAACAGCTGATTGGCAAGTTTTCATGCTTGTAAACTGTTTAATAAATGTAACCAAAATCGTCAAAGATTGAGGAAAGATGGACACGTTCGTAAATGCTTGCGTAACTGCTTCGTGAATCTGGCCCCAGGTTCGTAAGTGCTTTCGTAACTGCTTTCGTGAATCTGGCCCCAGGCCTCCCACTACCTCGAATCATCTCCTCACATTGAGCAAATATGACATATCTCTCCTCATTTACAGTCATCACGTATAAAGCATTTGCATGAGCAATATCAAACAACTCTTCAAGGCTAGCAAAGAACTTTCTTTTCATCTTTCTTTTCTGATTCTCCTTCGTTAATCACCATTCGTAAAATTCTTTCTGGGCTTTGGATCGATAATGAAACATTTTATTTTTAATTTTAAATTTTAATTTTATATATATATATATATAATTTTAATTTATATTTTAACTTTTAACGGGAATTTTAACTCTCCGTCAAAACACTTCAATCGCATTTACTGTCAAGGCAAAAGCATCTCATTTTAGATATTTTTAATGTCAAATGTTGATGGAGGGGAAAAACGCAGCACTTGGTACAATGAAGGAAGATTTAAGCCAGTAATCACGTCAATCACTGATATTTTGTTTCAATTTTTGTTTCGAAACACGAAAACAAAAAATTTTTACGTAAAAAAGTCTTTTATTTGCCATAAACGATAAAAAGATACATTCATATGCGGGTAACCCGCAAAGAATATTACACTTGAAAGCTTATTGTATGTCATATTAACTTGTTAACTGGATTATCTATTGTTTTATGAATGCACTTCCTCCACACACTCACACACACGCACACACACACACACACACACACACACACACACACCACCACCAAAACCATAACTCTCCCTGTACGTAAAACATTCAACACGCAGCAGCAGCACCACACCAGCAGCAGCAGCAGCAGCAGCAGCAACAGCTGCAGCAGCAGCAGCAGCAGCACCACCACCAGCAGCAGCAGCAGCAGCAGCAGCAGCAGCCTCGTCCAACAGGTCAACACCGGCCTGCAGCTCAAATATTCTTTCACCTAACGCTTCTAGTACGCGAAAAGACCTTTTTTACCCATATTTTAAAACGCTGCAGGTGACACTAGGTGAAGGTGAACACGCAGAGAGACAGAAGGAAGAAGACATTAGGCAGTGAATGCCTTCGCTACATCACGGCTCCACGCTCTCTCGAGTTGCTCAGGGGAGGGAGGAATTTTTTAGCGAAATGGTTCGCTAATTGGCAGTGATGGAAGAAGGTGCGGTGTTGGAATTGGGATATTGGAAAGGGAGAGAGAGAGGGATAGGGAATAGGGTAAACAGAGAGGATTTGGTCACCTAGAAACTTTGGAAACAAGGAAAAAATTAGCGTCAAGCATTATCATCCACTACGGGCTCACCATAGCCCGTGCTACTTGGAACTTCTTGTTCCAGGTAGCGAATCTTTAACAACAACAACAGCGTCAAGCAAGAATCATTTGCGCCTAATACTTCCTTTGCTTCTTCTGATATAGCTGTGTTTATAATGCCTTTTTGCGCTCTCCTGTTGTGTTCCGTTCCGAGACTGAACTCACCGTTCAGTCTCTCCTGAGACTGAACGGTTAGTCTCTGTCTATGCCTCTGAGTATCATGTATGTCACAATCATTTCTCCGCTGGTCCTCAATTTTTCAAGCGATGTTGCGTTCAATGGTAATGTAGCCATTTTATTTACTTCTGGTATAAAACACTGGACTTTCTTGTTTCTTTTTTGCATTATATTAGATGCGGTATGCATGCTAGCGCTGCATAACTATCCTCGTCTCCCATACGTGATATATTAATTTCGAACAATATTTATACAAATTCATGTTAATAAGGGTGTTAGTTTTGCGTATGACGCAATGTTAGCGTTAAGTCCTTTTGATGTGTATGTGTGTGTGTGTGTGTGTGTGTGTGTGTGTGTGTGTGTGTGTGTGTGTGTGTGTGTACTCGCCTATATGTACTCACCTATTTGTGTTTGCGGAGGTTGAGCTCTGCTCTTTCGGCCCGCCTCTCAACTGTCAATCAATCACCTGTTACTACCTATTAACAATTTTGTTCCACCCACACACACACACAGGAAGCAGCCCGTGACAGCTGTCTAACTCCCAGGTACATATTTACTGCTAGGTAACAGGGGCATCAGGGTGGAAAAAAAAAACTGCCCATTTACCTCTACCGGTGCCGGAAATCGAACCCGGTCACAGGATTACGCGTTCCGCGCGCAGTCCACTCAGCTACCAGACCCCTGTGTGACCCCTGTGTGTGTACGAAATCACCCAACTGCTTGAAAGAGACACGATACAATTTCCTGCGTACCGTCTCCCATGTAACGAAAATACGCACGCGTGGATGCAAGTGCTTTCGTGCATACGGGGCTTCTGAGTGTACAGTTACTTTCACGCGGTGCGTGTGTGGCTGGCGGCGCGTGCATGTGACGCCCATTGGGATTCAAATCTACGGCAAGTCAACGACATAGCAAAAGGAAAATACCTTCTTCAAATCACTCTCCGCTGATGATGCCGTAACAAATGAGAAGTGAAAAAATCCGAAGGAGCTGTTGTGAGGATTCGAACCTATGCATGGGTGTTCCCAGATGCACGCTTTAAACGACTATGCCACGACACGGTCAAAAGAATTGCAACCTGGGGGTGTACTACTGTCTCAGAGCAGAGACGGAGTGTGATTACATTGCAAACGGATTTGGATACCCTTCAGCAGTGGTCTGATAAATGGCTGCTCGAATTTAACCCCAGCCAAATGCAAAGTAATGAAGATGGGAACAGGAGTGCAGAGGTCAGTTCAGCAGTTTAGGGGTGTCTGTGGTGATAATTTCTGTGGGAATCTGAGAGTAAATGTAATCCTTCTTCAAGATAAAGATGCTTAAATTCCGAGATGTTAATGTGTACATTTTTTTTTTACCACAGACGTGGCCAGACATTTACAAAGCTAACCAGCATATATACATTTTCTTCTGTTAGCTGGACGAGTAGTTGGGAAAATTTCACATGACACAAAATTACTTTATAGACCAATTATAATTGGTCATTTTCCTGCCGGCGTCCTGTTGTTCAGAGTAGACAAGTCTACCACAGCACGCACACACATACATACATACATATATACATATCTTGAGGTTATCTTGAGATGATTTCGGGGCTTTTCAGTGTCCCATTGTTTCTCGCCGGCGCCTGGGATCGAACCCAGGACCACAGGATCACAAGTCCAGCGTGCTGTCCGCTCGGCCGACCGGCTCCCACTACATACATACATATTTAATACCTTCCTACTCAAGTGGGACCTAAGGGGTTATCTTGAGGTTATCTTGAGATGATTTCGGGGCTTTAGTGTCCCCGCGGCCCGGTCCTCGACCAGGCCTCCACCCCCCAGGAAGCAGCCCGTGACAGCTGACTAACACCCAGGTACCTATTTTACTGCTAGGTAACAGGGGCATAGGGTGAAAGAAACTCTGCCCATTGTTTCTCGCCGGCGCCTGGGATCGAACCTAAAGTCACAACTGGATGCCACTTGCGTGTCTTCAAGATCCTGTATAGCAAATCTATATCTCACCTGTTATTAATAAAAGTACAGCTTGGAAGGGTTTAAAATAATATTTGAATTCATTAATTAATTCGCTTATTAGTACTTGATTCTATCTTTCATTTCGACCTGTACACAACCTAACGACTGATTGAAACTATTCTGTCCTCATTCCCTGTAGTAACCTGAGCGGTAGTTGTGGTGTGGTAGTGTCCTGGGGGCCTGATTCACGAAGCAGTTACGCAAGCACTTACGAAGGCCCTGATTCACGAAGCAGTAACGCAAGCACTTACGAACCTAGGGGGCCAGATTCACGAAGCAGTTACGCAAGCACTTACGAACCTAGGGGGCCAGATTCACGAAGCAGTTACGCAAGCACTTACGAACCTAGGGGCCAGATTCACGAAGCAGTAACGCAAGCACTTACGAACCTGGGGGCCAGATTCGCGAAGCAGTTACGCAAGCACTTACGAACCTGTCCATCTTTTCTCAATCTTTGGTTCACACAGCCCAGCCTTAATGCTGGGCTGTGTGAGAAGGGAAGGGATCTATCAGGCGAAAGCAATAAGCCATTATCACTATATAGCACTGGGAAGGGGGGTCAGGATAAGGATTTGGGATGGGACGATGGGTGGAATGGTGCCGTCGTGTGACGGGGAGAGAGCCAAGTAGACCTCTAGTCGTCCTTACATATAGTCATATAACTATTTTATAATAAGAATTTTGTATATTTGTTAACGCTCGGTCGTTTCTTCTTATATGTCCTGTTATTTTAATATGGATAATTCCTTCATTTTGGTTAATTTAATTATCCTTAGGGTTTTTTGTTCTTATATTTAAGTTTTATATATTTTATATTCAATATTTCATTTATATGTTATATTTATATTTTATAGGTTTTATATTTTTATATTTAATTTTATATTTATATATGCTGCAGCTTCTCGATGGTAAACATCTTGGAACAAAGACACTCAATTGTATAGTATTTCTTATAGAAATGGTCATATTTTAATTCTAAATTGAGAAATGATAATATTTCTTATATCCATTATAGTAATTACTGTCATATCTTTCATATCGGTTGGAATGGGAGGTGAAGTTAGCCCTGCAGTAACTCGTCATATATATATATATATATATATATATATATATATATATATATATATATATATATATATATATATATATATATATATATATATATATATATTTATAAGTACAGATTACAAAATGGTATATAATTTTACCCATTTATAACAATAATCATATACAGAAATTATTCTTTATTTCCTGCTGACATTCTCCTTTACTGTGGGTGGCCATTAGCATGGTACTTAGAGCTGCTGGCTAATTAGCTCTGCTGGTAGGCCTAGGGTAGTTTCAAGTTGTTTTGTGTGTTTGTTTGTTCTATTTGATATTTTCCAGGTTATAAATTCCACGTTGGTGAATACAATGAAAGGTTACAGTTTGTGGATCTCTTGGAGCTCCTTAGAGCTCTTTAGAGCACCCCTCTGGATCGCCACACCGAGGCGCTCAAACAGGAAACTGGCAGCTCTTTGGTCTCTGATAGTGTCAACGAGCCTAGAACCCAATTCTTTGAGAGTGCTCAAAGCACTTCTACCACCCCCAGAGGGGAGGAGCGTCTCAGATGCTATGAGAACAAAGGTGTAATGATTTTCCAGTTGTCTGCACCTGTTTAATTTTGCTGTTTTTCACGTGTGGTTGACCGTGCCTGATCGGCACCCAGGTGTATATAGGTGTCAGCCAGGGGGGGATGCACAGTGGCTAGCTGTAACACCACCGGGCTGCAACACCAGCTGGCCGGGCCACCCCCAACACCAGCTGGCTCGGCCAACACCAGCTGGCTGGGACGACCACCCCCTACACCAGCTGGCTGGGCCACCCCCTACACAGCTGGCCGGGCCACCTGAGCCTAACACCACTGGCTGGCCGGGCCACCCCCAACACCAGCTGGCCGGGCCACCCCCAACACCAGCGGGCCACACCACACCACAAACCCCACACTGTAACCAAGACACAAAAAGCGATTTTCTCCTCCACCCTAAAGACGTGAGCTGCCGTAAAAGATTGCAAGACGGCTTAACACTACTGCTAAGATCTCTACCGCCTCAAACATGGCCCTTACGTCCAAACAATCATTTTAAGACGAACTAAAATCAGAGCAAAAAAAAAAACTTTTGTGACACTTGAGAAGTGGCACAGTAGCCGCCACACCGTGCCAGGGACTGTGCCAGGGACGTGCCAGGACGGTGCCAGGGGAGGAGGTAGTCAGAAGGGGTCCAGCCCCTGTGGGGACAGGCAACCGAAACAATACACGATAGATAAAAGGCGGTAATGAAAATATTGCAATGGAGGGCAGAGTAAGGGCAGAATAGAGCGAAAGGCAAGGGAAGAGAGGAGATAGAGGAGACGTAGCAAGAGGTGAGGCAGGTGAGGAGGCTGGGGGAAGAACACAGGCCACGAGGAATAAGGTGTAGGAAGCAGGAGGAAGGAAAGAGACAAGGAAGGGGAGGGGGAGGGGGAGGGGGGGGGAACAAGTTAACCACCGTGAACTGTGAAGGATTCACTCTCCGGAAACAACAATTACAGTGCGACTGTGAACGTTGCTCCC
>WNGS01001092.1:36034-51194 GCA_020271785.1 Procambarus virginalis | reverse complement strand
ACACCCCTCCACCACGCTCTCCACACTGTCCTCCACGCACAACCCCCCCACCAGCTTCTCAACTAACAAGTCTTCCCAACCACACACTCCACCACAACCCCCCCACCCACCACCTTCCACCCCACAAACCCCTCCCACCACACCTCCACCCAAAACCCTCAACACCTCTCCACCACAACCCCCCCCCCACACCTCCACCACACTCCCTCACCAACACCCTCCCACCACACCCTTCCCCACCAACCTCCCCACCACAACCCCCCCCTCCCCTACCACCCACCCTCCCCACAACCCTCCCACCACCACCTCCACCCACAACCCTCCCACCCACCCCACACAACCCTCACACCACAGCAAACATCAGCATCCTGCTCGTAACTCATCTCCCCGTTACTTAGCTGATAAGTCCACCATTCATCACACCAACGCACCAAAAATCCTCAACCAAGACCTCCTCATACATCGTCCATCTAAGACCTTCCCAAAAAAGGGTTAGAATTTGCGTAAATCCACCTTGACGTATTCCCATGAGAGTTTTTTTGTGAATTTTTTCTCCCTCTTTTACCACCAAGAGGCAAGCTCTTTTGGTGGTAAAAAAAGAGTCTTGCCTCCTGGTCGCGTCCGATAGCGTTGCTTCCTTTTCCGGATCGCGTTTCCGAGTACGAATGCTTAAAAATAATGCTGTGACAAGGAGGGATGTGAAGTGTGTGGGGAGATTTATCCATCATTAGCAGTAAATAGGTACCTGGGAATTAGACAGGGTGTTGGCTGCGGGTGATAACAAAAAGGAGGCTTGTCGAGGACCGGGCCGCGGGGGACGCAAAGCCCCGAATCATCCTCAAGATAACCTCAAGATCATGTGGCAGATAGCTGATTAATTTTAGATTTTTTTACATGGAGTATTTGTTTTTAATAGTTATTTGCCCTTTATTAATATATTATTATTATAATTAATTAATATAATTATTAATTATGACATTATATTATCTAAGCAATATCACATACAGAAAACACTGCCATGGTGAGATAAGGATGCTGTCTTCTCGAGTCCTATCTGCGCTTACACTTGTCCACGCTCGAAAGGCGCCTCCCTATCTTTGCCACTAATTTCACCAACTGGAGCCGTCATTATTTTTTTTTTATTTTAGGAAACCTGCAGACAGATGTCCCCTAGACCATAAAGGCAGTACAGAGTGTATCAAGAACTAGCTACGTGATGTTAAAAATCCCCATCCCACACAGAGGTATGTTGTCCCATACGGGCCAGGTGATCAGTAGTCTGCTCTGACAAATTGTGGGTCTATGAGAATATCCTCATTAACACGAGAGTTAATAAAGTCATTCCAGACCTCCAGATACCTCATGCTGGGGGGTCTAAATGGTCTATTAACGTGGAAATTCGGTTATGTATGTGTGTGAGATCATGCCCCAGTTCCTGCCACAGAATTTGCACCTAGAGTGCTCAGGATTGGGAAGTCCGTCACCTGAACCACTGCCCCGGTGACAGTGTCCCCAACCTGATCCTGGCAACCACTGTGTCCACAGTCGAGTAGTCACAGGTTTCGGATGTAAAAAAATCATAGGTTTTTATACTGGAGCTTTCCAGCCTTCGGGGAGTAAGGAAGATTTCCCTCTCTACAGTAGCAGACCTGGCATTTTGGTCCCTCTAGATGCCCACAGCCGCCATTCCTGTCCCACCTCTAGTGCCACAACCTGTCAACATCTATCTCTAGTGGGGCCACACCAATGTCCCCATCTATCTCTGAGTGCCACACCTGTCCCAATCCTTATCTCTAGTGGCCAACACCTGTCCATCTACTCTCTGGTTGGGCCACAGCTGCTAAATCCTATGGAAAGCAACGGATCTTTGGCATGATTTAATCGTTCCATATCCCGACGATGAAACGTCCCTCAGTTAAACTCACTATACCATGAGAACAGATTCAGGAAGACCTAACTAAATTGAGGCGGAGAGACCTGCACCTCATCTATGCTACCGATCCTGAGCAATTTCTCCTTAGTACAGCCATTCTAGATGATTTTTAGGGGTTTTTTAATATAATGTATCCCGGGAGTCCGTCAGTGATTACCAGTTGAGATTTTACACAGGCGAAATGGGGACTCCATTAACTTGTGTAAGAGGGAGCAGGATTTGTGATGTTGGTTTGAAATTCGGCTGTTCAGTGATTTTAAGCAGAGACCATTTGTTTAATATTCAGTTGTGTTTTGGAGGATAAAGGGTATAGCGGACACCACACACAGCACACACACACACGAACACAACACACACACACACCAACACACGGCAACACCTACCAAGTTGGTATGTGTACCCTGTTATACCACTTTTAATGTAAGACCAAATCCTGGAGTATGCAGCTCCAGCCCCACCTGGAAAGTCCAATACCTTATTTTTAAAACCAAGACAAGTTTTAGAGAAGATTCAAACGTTAAAAAAATGCGCCCACCAGGCTCGTCCCGGCAAAACGGAGAGGGGGATTGAAGCTTTACGAGGAAGCTAAAGGAAATCTGAAAACCTCAATCCATGGAAAACGAAAGTAAGGGAGCACATGTAAGTAACCACCTACAAAAATTTCCTCCATTGGAATTTGACGCGCGGACAAGAAAGGGAAACTGTCCCTTCACCAACGGGTGGGAACACCACCGAAACAAGGGGACCCAACAGGTGGAAGAAACTTAGTACCGCAGATTGTCGACTAAGGGCAGACGACGAATTAGAAATAAATTTTTTTCCAGTGTTGCAGGAAGACACGACTCCGATAACAACGTTTTTTCAAGTGTAGAATATGATTAGAGCCCCCCCAGTACAATGCTTCAGGAATCCACTTTACACCTTTTGAAATTTGACAGTTTGAAGAGGCGGGGAACCAAAGAAGCCAAAGCTCAACCCCCGCAGCAACAATTAGGTGAGTAACAAATTTAGGTGAAGTCACACACACACACAACACACACAAACACACACCACACCACAACAGGGGCCCCTCGCGGGCTGAGTTGGACCACCCCAGCGCTCGGAAGGTCCCCCCCCTTAGTACCTAAGGGCCCTGTTTCCCGATCCCGGCGCCCGAGCGGGAATTCAATTGGTCATTTTTTCTCTTTCACCTTGATGTACCTATTCACCAAGCCTTAAATAGGGACCTAGGAAGTTTAAACGCTGCTAGGCCTTTTTTCCTGGGAAAATGTGTGGGTGTTTGGACTCCACCTATTTTGTGTCTCACCTATTTGTGCTTTGCGGGGTTTGTGAGCTTTTGGCTTCTTGGTCCCACCGCCCTCTACAAACTGTTTCCCATCAACTGGTTTAACGATTCCCCCCCGATCCTACCCTGGGGCTTTTCTATCCCATAGTCTTACACTTGGAAAAAGACCTGTTGGTATGGAGTCGCCTCCCCACCCACCCTCAACTGGGCCCTATGCCCATTTCCAAATACGTTACCCTACTCCCCACTGACCACTGAAAAAAAGGTTTTCCACTTTCCGAACGTCTCCCCCCTGTTTGGCCTGTCCATTTGGGGTACTCAGATGTTCCACATGTGGCCCCCCTTGTTCGCGTCCCCCCAGTGGTTTAAATAGTTTTTTTGTCCGGTCCCCCCTACCCGTCCCCGATTTTCCTCTGAAGAAATTTTTGTAGTTTTTTTTTGATCATATCCCCCCCTTACTCCCTTCTTTCGTCCAGTGTCGTAAAGTGCATATCCCGCAGCCTTTACTCGTAATTCATGCCCCTCTTAGTTTTCTGGGGGCCAGCTAAGTGGCAATAACCTTTGGGAACCTTTTTTTACCCACACTTTCACGTGTCTTGTGGCTTGACAAGGACGGGCACTCCACATGTGTGTCTGCATACTCCCCGGAGTTGTCCCACCTGACATAATGGTTGTAACAGATTCTGAATGGAATTCCCTTCTACACAAGGTTTTCTGAACGCTGAGTGTTCTGAAGTTTGGTTTTTTACCCCCCAGCCTCGAAATATCACTGCAGATTTTTATTCCTTTGTATGTTTGGCTCCGAAGGAGAAAGCCAGTTTTTTTGTGGTTTGATATCCCAACTCCCCTAGATTTCTTTTCTCTTCGTCAGTTTTTTTTTCATTTTTAAGGGAACTTTTCTCTCTCCTATGTCTGTAAATCCCCGTTTCCCCTGGGGCCCTCGGGCTTTTTTTTGCCACCTGCCCTAGTTTTTCATAATACTGTTTGCATTTTACCATTCCGGGGGTGAACTTCCCAACAACCCAATTTTGTTTGGGAACCTCCCACATCAGATCTGTGTCCCCTAAGGTCGTCTGTGTAGCCTCCGACTAAGTCGTCCCCTAAATTCTTAAGTTTTTCATCCCTAACCTCCCATGCAAAAAATCAATTTAGTATGCTGCAAGTAACCATATCGGCGCAATATCACAAACATTTGAAGGAGACAACGATCTTATTTGTATGACGAAGCCGACTACACACTAGCCATGTATTGGCAAAATGTACGATGAGAGAATCCTTCTGTTACTAAATGAAAAGACGACACAGAAACAGTATAGTTTACTCCAAGGGACTAACCCCACAAAAAAAAAAAAATAAGCGCGGCGCTACCACTCGAACACACGTATCCCCAACCTCCTCCAATCATGAAACACCCCCAAGAAGCCATCCCAACCACCCCCACACTGAACCTCACCCTTGTCCCGCGTCTGTTGTTGTGTGTAGGTAAAACTCCTGTTATCCCACGGAGTACTTCCACACCCATTTCACTACAGTCAACCAAACCCTGGCCAAATTCTTCCAGCTTTTGTTCACATACCCTCTTGTTGTGTTTCCGCAAACTTGCGTATCAAAAAGCTTTTTACTTGACTAGTCGCAGCGCGGAATATGCACAGGTACACCTTCCCCAACCCTTGCCCCCTCTATGTCGGTGCCTTTATGATTGTTTTGTAGCGAGGTGTCCGTAGAATTCGCAAGTAACCCTGTTGGAAGTCCCCCAAGTACTGCCCAGATCCTGAACCTACCTTTGTGAGCCTGGTTTTTTACAATTTCCTTCCGGCTCCCCGGGTTTTCACACTAGCTGTTTTGGTCCCCCGACTTTTTCCCCCTCTACCTCGTGGCGCGCAGAAGACAATTCTACTCTCGACATCCAAGAGCTTGTTTGCATGGAGTATATAAATCAGGTTCTATGGTGACAATAGCCCCTGTGCTTTCCCCAACATTTTCCTGGCCAGTTCCCCCTTGTTATTTGCCAGAGAGGATTTTTTTGTGTTATTATCCTATGGAGAAGTTGTGTAGTCACAGTTAATCTTCTGCTGCCTTATACCCGTTTTAAGTTATCCAAGGGAGAATATTTTCACACCTCGACCGGGCCCCTATAGGCCCTTAGTGTCGACATCGCACTCCCTAAAGTAAAACACTTTCTTTACCTTCCCCAGGCCCAAAAGTGAAAATGTTAAAAATCTCAAAACATTTCTTATCCCCAGATTGATTTCCCTGGAGTGGATTAAGCCTATCGCCACTCCTCCTAAAACTCTGGTCATTGGGATATCCTCCCTTGTTTCTTAGGTTTTTGTAAATACTGTGGGGTCGTGTTAGGTTTGGTTTTTGTGGGGTGGGGTGGTTGTGTGTAGTGATTGCAACAGAGCAATATAGGTAGCACCACCACTATATATGATAAAAATTAAATTTGGTTTAGAATGCGGGGGGTTTTTTTTTTTAGTCAACAGCTTTTGGTTTTCTGCCAGATACAAATTTTTTGTTAACACACGAGCAACAACACCAAAACACCGCCTCACAACTACAAATCACAGTTGACCACGACACAAACAATACCAGACACACACACATAGACACAACACACACACCACACACACGACACACACACCACACACACACACACACCAACATACACGCACACACCACCACACACACACAACACACGACAACACAACACCAACACCACAACACAACCACACAAATATTAATATGCCTGTGGGGCCACAAATGCCCTGTTGTCCTGTTTGAAAAAAATATGCGACTTTATATTGTGTGGTACAATAATTAGTAATAAAACTCGCAAGTGAATTTAGGGTCCCTCCTGCCCCAAAAAAATTTAAACCACACGGCAATAAATAAATTCTTTCCAAATCCGGTTTTTTGTTTCTCGCTAAATTAATTACACCACACAATGCAGAAGCACGATGGTATTGGTGTTTGAATACAAGTCTTAAAGCCTATAATTCCCCCCTTTCATCGGACTGGTCACCCCCACATCTTAACTCCCATTGTTGTTTTCCCCCCTTACCACACCGAATAGGTATGATTAATGGATGGCTTTAGACGTTTTTTAACGAAGCACAAGACACAGTAAACCGATGTAAACTCCCACTCATTACCACGGAGTTTGTACCCTGTGTACCCCGGTCATAAATGTTGAAACCAAGGCAATTACAAACTATTCCTTAGTTAATTTTTCCCTTTTTTTTTAATTACAGAAATGATAGCAAATTATTGATGACAAAAATTGAACGGTTTGTAGAGGAGGAATACAAATCTTCTTTCTTTTTTTGGTTGTTCATGTTTTTAGAGAGAGTTATGTATTGTTATTGTTTTGTTTTTTGTTTGTTGTTATTGTGCAGTGTTCTTTGGGCATTCGCCCAGAGAACTTTTTGTGCACATGGGGCCACAGCCATCACTGCTCACTGACAAGTGTCACAACATTGGACCCCAGTAACATTTTTAGCTTTTTCTTATCAAGACCTTTTTTTTGGTGTTCTGGTAATTATTTTTGTTGTTTTTTGTTTTCGAATAAGATTGACCCGTCACCACTCCTCCATCATTTACGGAAGAACGTTAACCCTAGGTCCGTGGTTAATGTGTGTAACAATGGTATGAGAGGGTCCCCCGGATGTTTTCCCGTGTGACAAGGTTTCATGTGAGTAAGGGCGTGGTTTTTTAACAAGGTTTCGTTTTCCGTATGTTACAAGGTCGTTAGTTATACGTTGTGTATACAAAAGTTTCGTGGTGGGGTATTAGAACGTGGTTACAAGGTTATTTTGTTTACGGTGGTTTAGCGATTTATACGTGTATTGTAATCGTTTTATGTTACAAGGTGTAGTTTGTTTTTTGACCGGTGTTTGTTTGGCAAGGAAGGTTCCGAGTTTTTGACGTGTGGGGGGGTTAAACAAGGGTAATTACAAGGGTATGTTGTAAAAACCGTGTTTTATAAACAAGGTTTCGTGTTTTATTATACGTGTTCCAAAGGGTAGTTGTTGTTCCGTGTTTTTACGGGTACAACGCGAGAGTTTTCGGTTGTCCAGGTCCACGCCGTGTGAATGCCGTGTGTTTTACAAGGTCCGTGTTTTTTCCGGTGGTTACAAGTTCTGTTGGTTTTTTAACGTGTTTACAAGGTCCGTGTTTACGTGGGGTTTTTTGTTTTTTACAATTCGGTTTTACTTGTTTTTACCAAGGTCGTGGGGTTGATGTTTCCGTTTTATAAAGGTCCGTGTTTTTCCCGGTGAAGTTTACAAGGGTCGTTGGTTACTTGGTGGGTTACAAGTCGTTGTTAGTTGTGTTACAAGGTCCGTGTTTGTTCCGTGTGTTTGATCAAGGTTTTCAGCCGTTTGTTTTTTGTTTAAAGTGTTCCAACGTCCACGTGGTGTTCCGTGGTGTAACAGGAGTTTTCCCGTGTGTTAGACGTGTTTACAGGTCGTGTACGTGGTTTTTACAAGGGTAGTTGGTTACGTTTTTTACAAGGTCCCGTTTTCCCGTGGTTTTTACAAATGTTCCGTGTTCACGTGGTTACAATGTCAACAGTGTTTTTCCGTGTTACCAGGTCCCCCGTTGTTTACGTGGTTTTGTACAAGGTCCCCGTGGGGGTTTACGTGTTTAACCAATTCAGGTGGTTTTTAGGTGTTTTATTTTACCAAAGGGTCGTGGTGTACCCTGGGTTTTGTTTACAAGGTTCTTTGGGTGTAAGGTGTTTTTTTACATTGTAAGGGGTTACACGTTCCGATGTTACGTTGTTTACAAGTGTCGTGGTTTACGTTGTTTTTGTTTTTAATGATTCGTGTTTACTGTTTTAATCACATCTATGAAGGAATATTTTGTATCGTTTGGACTCCTTCCCCTGATTTGGCCTGTAACTCTCCAAATGGTTAGCTTTGTATCAACTCAGTCACCCCCAGAGTAAAGGTAGACTGCTCCCACCGCAGAGTTTTAATATTGGAAACATGAGGTTTACGCGAGAGCCTTCATGCAACTACCTAACCATTACGGGGTTATCAGGAGCAAATTGTGGGTCCCAGTAACTTGGTGGCGACTAAATCGTCTTTTTCCAGTTACCGTTTATACTTAAACACGTATTTGAGTGCATATTGAAATTCCGGGGCGTTAAAGGTGTCCATGGATTGGTGTTACAGGTGGAACAGTGTACATTGGGAATAAATGGGTTGTACAGTGTCTTTGTGAAATTCCCGGTAGTTGCTAGTAAATTGGGTCCAAAGGGTGCTGTGGTTGAACCAGTTCCTTTCACTGTGGTTATTAAGGTGTCTATCAGGAAAAGTTCTAAGGTTTCCAGAATAGAACGTTATTTTCCACTATAAACAGTCCGCAACAACAATTCCCTGGCAACTAAGGTTCACCAGGTTACCCATGGACTCATGGTACAAGGAAAATCACCCTGAGTTTGTTCCCCCTAGTGAGTATAAAAAGTACCTAGGTCCTTTATGACCCAAACAGGTGTGGGTGGGTAAACATTCCTGCCCGACATTTGTTGAAGGTTCCTTTAGAGCGTCGTATGTCCCTCTACCTGTACACACGTGTAGTTGTGTTTGGGATATTATACATTCATATCCGGAATAGGTCGCAATAAAATTCCACACGAAGTTTTGATTGATAACAGATTGAACAGTCACAAATCTGGGAATTAACAATCACGTTTCTTTTACAAGTGTCGCACCTTGGAAATTGGGCTGGGGGGGAAAGAAAAAAGCGGGGGGCGACTAATAAGGTATAGAAGGATTTGGGCTACAGGGGAAAATGTCAAAAAATCCCAACGGGGTTAGTTGGTGTTTTTTTAAGTAGCCACGTGGTATGGGAGTTTTAGGGTCCGAGCCGGTGAAAAAGAGCTTCCAATTCAGGCTAGAAAATAGTTTTTAAATTGAAAAAAAATAAGATCACAAAAATCCCCTGGGGGACACTACTCATAGTTCTTTAAACTTTTGTTCAAATTTTTGGGTAAGAAATCACGTTTAGATGTTCCGTGAGATATAAAGGTAATGTTGTCCTAAATGAAAACATGATTTCGTTTGTTAGTTTTCTCCTACACACGCTTTGGAGTTATATGTTAGGTGATCCACCAGAAAAGGTCTTGACACAACAGATATTACCAGGAGGGGGTCACCTCATGCCTCATACT
Organism: Procambarus virginalis; assembly: GCA_020271785.1. NCBI lineage: Eukaryota > Metazoa > Arthropoda > Malacostraca > Decapoda > Cambaridae > Procambarus > Procambarus virginalis. The sequence goes on along the minus strand of WNGS01001092.1, from coordinate 41,798 downwards.
ACACACATACCTCACCCAACACCTCATGCCTCATACTACACACATACCTCACCCAACACTTCATGCCTCTTACCAAAACCTGAAATGATACGTGCAGCATAATCAATAAGTATTCACAGTATACCATGTGATTACTATTTAAATATGAAATGTGAAAAAATGGTTTAATATTTCTGTATTGTGGGGATTTGTAAGCCCCCCCCCCCTTGAGGGACCCTAAATAGCGAGGGGTAGAAATAGCCTAAGATCTCTATCCTTCTGAGACGTATTCCATAACTCCATAAACTTACTTGAGCTGAACCTCATTCCTCTCACCACTCACAATTTGCAAGTCACTGTACTAGCACATCATCCCAGTCACTAAGAATTCAGTTAAAAAAAATCTGAGGCCAATATCTGCCAAAGCAACCTCAGCAACCAGCATCAGTAGTACAGATATAAACATTATCTCTCACTGGCCCACCTGCTCTCTCTCGACAAGTGAGCAAACAGTAGTAAACATTACCACCATCCTCAACCAACAACAACTGAAATAAACATCATTTGCGTCCCTCAACCACTGAGAACTCGTAATAAACACCAGCTGTGTCCCTAACCAATAAGAACCCGACATTGATGCCAAACGCCGCTCCTCAGCCAATAAGAAGTCGAAATAAACATGGCAGCGCCTAATGAAACCCGTCACGTATTCCAGACCGGAGCCGGTTTGGCCCACACCGCAGCCTCCATACCAGACTCCAGCCTCAGGCTACGACAATATTATGTTGACTCGCTTCCATCGTAATTGTCGAAGCTCCATTGAGTTTCGTTCGAGCTGGAAGTAATTCCCAGGACGAGGAAGCATCTCCACGGCCCCAATTGCTGTTTATGTAAACAAGCTTCGCACAAGCACGTGTTACCAAGTGATATATTTTTCATGTGTTTGTGGGGGAGGAGAGGGGATACCCTTTTCCTCACACCACAGCCTCCTGGTGCTGCTGCCTCCAGATGTCGAGACGCTATGATGCTCCCTACGAGAAGGCGTGAATAAAGATGATGAAGTTTTCATTGCCTTGGACAAAGTAAGGAATGCATGCAAGAAAATATTCCAGGAGCAACAAGAAAATATTCCAGGGGCAGCAAGAAAATATTCAGGGGCAACAAGCCCTGGAGACAAGTTCCTGAGGAATATTTTCCCACTGAAAACTTGCCAGGTTGGAATATGCTTCACTTTTTTGTCCCCCCTCTCTGAAGAATGGTCATATTTGTATGCATGCGGTCATATTTGACACATGTGTATCTGTCTGTGCTTTGGCTCCACCTTTGGGAAGTGTGTGTGAGGTGATGAGCATACAACTGCCAGATTTATTGAAACTAAAAAATATTGTGCTGAGTTTAATAACATCAGCAATAATAAAAACATAAGAATGAGAAGAGGATTATTACTTATTTATAAACTATATATATATATTATATATATATATATATATATATATATATATATATATATATATATATATATATATATATATATATATATTTATATAATACCACTTTCTAGTGATTTAGAAAGTAAAGGTGAAGTTAGTTAAAGTAACAAATATATATTTAAAACTAATTCATCTTGCTAACCAGTTCTATAAAGTTTTATGCCCATTGGTGCACATCTTTGTTGTCAGCCTTTTGTTAAATTGAATCCCATAAATTAAATAAACATGGTATTGCGAGCAACCAAAATTTCTCTGTTTAACGCCAATTAATTTTTATCTTATGATCACTTGAGACGAGTCTCGTTTGCAAGTATACTCGTGAGGGAAGGAGTTGCAGTGAAGCTAGCTTTGGAGTATACGCTGTGTAGACTTTGTAAATACACACAGACAAGCCCCCATCTCCTGTGTGCTGGAGTCAGAATTTACGGCAACGAATCAGATTCAGTGAGTTTGCTTCTCATTAGAAGTCTACCTCTGTCATAGATGTGTTCTTATAGCTTTAGAATGTGTACATGAGTGAATGAAATGTGAGTATGTCTTGATCGATCTTATATGATCCCGCAGCTGTATAACTTGTTGGCTTCAGCTCCAAATAATAGGAGAATACCAACTGGTCAGTCTAACTCCTTGGTAAACTCGACTCACCACAGCATTCATGAGGGTTTTAATGTGAGTCAGGTGTTCTTTCAAAATTCTTGTGAAACTACTTGATGTGAAGTCACCCGCATAGGTACAAGCATCTTGGATTATCTTTAAGATGTTTACGACTCTGAAACAGTCGACTCAGTCTCCCTCGTAACTCAACACATCGACTTTCTAACTTTCCCCCTCAACGACTGCTCTCTGCATATTTTAGTTACAGAGAGTTGCATCACTTTATATTACAACAATGGCGCCGCAAGCGGTAATGACTTGCTCGTTGTCAAAGAGGAAGCTTAATGAACCGGACAGTGAGTCAATGACGTGTTAGTTCAGCTGAACAAATTTAAAAATAGAGTCGACAGAGAGTGTGACGAGGTCGACGCCATCTGTTAAGCGCACCCGACCCTATTTATTTTAGGAGAGGAGGCGTGACGATAGCAACGCCATCGGTTGAGCACACCCAGCTCCATTTTCAGTTCCCCTGTGGATGGCTGTGATCTTATTGACACCTGTGTAGCTTTCTCATTAAATTTTTACTCCTCAAAAGTGATGTGGGTGGTGCCTTGGTCGACATGAACCAGTTCACCCAGGGCAGTCCTGAACACAAGACGTGTTCTAGTGGGAGCAAGTGGCCGAGTCGGTGTAGACTCGGCTGTATAACTTGATTTGATATAACGTGATTTGTCTGTGATACCAGTGAAGTATTGATGATTGGACCGACGCATCCCGGGATGGCCAAGTTGAGATACGAGATGGAATTAATGTCCGTCTGTTATGGCTTGTTATAGTTAAAACCTGTCAGTGTGTTGCTGGAGATACCTGTCAGTAGAAGTGGTGTTTTGACACCATGACGATACTGTGTAGGACTGGCCCATCATTTACTGAGAAAGGTGAACTCGACGCCGTGAAGACCATAGAAGACAGACTCAGGGATGGTACCTTGAGTGGTGTATGATAGAAAATAGAAGTGGACTCGCCTGCTAAGAAGATCACAGACGTTCGTCAGTAGTGTCCTGTGTGAAAGTGACATCTGCGATATTATATTATGTACATATGTAAGAAGTGAATATAGTTAAGAAGTACACGTGGTGACGATAAGGTTTAGTGTTGTTTACCCTCATTCCAGTTTGAGTGACTATTACTGCCAGTTCTTAATAGCTTACCAATGACTCGGGGTTGGACCAAGTAAGAAGAGGCACTAAGGACCCATAGAATGCTTGACAGAAAGTTCTGAAATGAAAGAACCCAGTTACTGGCTAAGTGAGGCCGTAACAGGGTTTGTGATGCCCATGTAGAATTCCTGTCGAAATTATGATTTCGCTAAACCGGGAACTCGACAAAGACACAAATTTGGCGAGAAAGACTTTGGAGTTTAGGTAAAACAAGAGAAACTCATAAATTTATGAAAGATACACACGTCATCCTAGTGTAAGTTAGATGGTTGGCTGTTTAGAGTGATGTGCTTCTACACGAGGGAGTGACGTGCCTAACAAGGTAATTGGAAGGAGTCATGGCGAAAGGAATCTTCAAGGAGCACTTAGATGGTGTCATTGTCGATGAAAATGACTGAAGGAAGCCCGGGATGACTAGATAATTACTTTATAAGATCATCTTTGGTCTGAGGGATGACTGACGCCTTGAGAACTGAGACGTGATTTCCAGGGGACTCATTAGCTCTGCTGGAAGGACGATGATGATGGCGAAATATTCTGATCATTTCATTCCAAAAATCCTTGGAATGGTCCAGTGGGCAGTGAAGCATTTTAAAAACCACTCGAAAGTGCAATAAGTGAAGCACTGCTTCCGTGGCAGTCTCGGTGAAGAGAACCGGTAAAGATAAGAAGATAATATTACAAACATTTTCAAGTGGGCGAAGTATCACATTATCAAGCTCGGCACAGAGTGTCGGAAAAACGGACACCATTTTCTAACTTTCTAACTTTCTTTCTTTAGTAAATAGGCAGATAATATTGCTGCTAACTTACTACCAACAAATTAACTCAAAGAAAACGGGAGTCCAGTGGAAATTTTCCCTGGAAAAAAACGGGGATATCATTGCCACGTCGCTATTAATTCGACAGCTAATAATATGGGGAATTATTCTTAATACATCAGTCACTGAACTGAAAACATCATAAAATGATGTTTTCCTCGAATGAACTTAATTATCAGTACTAAAATAGATTAAATATGAACTCTCTTTCCACTTCCTGATGAAACGACATCTGGTGTTGACACCGGGTACGTGAGTGAGAGGGGGTTAGGGGGGATTAATGGGGGGCGGGGGGAGGGGGGGCAGGAGCCATTTTGATCCCTGGATAGTTAAAATGTGTCGTGTTGAACTCTCGATTACTTGAGGAACAGGCAGTTATTGTCGAAGAACTGATCAGCACAAATTGACACACACACCATCGTATCCAGGAAAGGCATATATATATATATATATATATATATATATATATATATATATATATATATATATATATCCGCACATTATACTAAATTCTTTATCGAATTCTTACTTCATTGAGTAATTTTACTGATATGGTTACGCCGCCTGAGAACAACCCAAAAGTGGGTAAGACTCGGATAATAATGTATAATAATCCCGCCATACAATATCTGTTATTAGGACGTTATTTGGCATTAGTTACGATGTATATTTGGCATTAGTTACGATGTATACTTCCGGCAGGTAATTCGTGACAACCTAAGGAGCAATTAATAACTTGTGATGAAGCCTCACCCACGAGGAGTACCGGTTGGCGTGTTCATCCGTGTTCATCCGTGTTCATCCGTGTTCATCCGTGGTTGACCAAGCCATAACAACTATACAGATAAGTTGTATTTTAATTTTATTCACTAATGTGTGTATTCTTAATGTTGTAGTGAATGTCTACTAATCAATAATTTCGATTAATAGACTATCATACTCTACATTATATATATATATATATATATATATATATATATATATATATATATATATATATATATAATATATATATATATATATATATATATATATATATATAATAATAAAATCCCTCCAGTCTGTGTTGGAAACGATTTGTGGGAATAAACTCATATAGTCCACTTTAAACTTCCAGTCAAAAATACATTAAATAAATTAACGTAAGAAATAAATTACCATATAAATTAATATATATTAATAAATTGTAAATAAAATCCATGAGTCAGTTTTCCCCACACACATAGAGCCTATAACATTGGTTAAATACTTCATACTTGTGTAGCCCTTTAAAGTGACTAAATTACTATGGAATTCAGACACCAGCATACAAAATGACCACAATTATGAAATTTGTACAAAAAAAATGCAAATGGAAGGCAGCCACAGAAATAAATACCACAGTTGAAGGGTTAAGTAATGGTTGAGGTGACATATGTTTTATAATGAACAGATTAAATACAGTAACTCGCTTGATGCAGGTCGGCGTTCAATCCCCGACCGTCCAAGTGGTGTGGCTCCATTCCTTTTCCCCCCGTCCCATCCAGATCCTTATCCTGACCCATTCCTAGTGTGCTATATAGTCGTAATGGCTGGGCGCTTTCCCTTGATAAGTATCAAATGCTTATCAAATAAGATAACAAAGCAAGCTTCCAGCTCCCTCAAATATCTGCCAAGAAGG
>WNGS01001092.1:0-24819 GCA_020271785.1 Procambarus virginalis | reverse complement strand
TTCTTAATGCTTCTCCTCTAAACCAGAATATCGAGAACACAAAAGCCGAAGAAAAGGTCATATACTGTGTAAGGCAAAGTGTGCAGAAACACTGTTGTTGTGTGAGGCAGAGAGTGAAGTGTTGCTGTGTGAGGCAGAGAGTGAAGTGTTGCTGTGTGAGGCAGAGAGTGAACTGTTGCTGTGTGAGGCAGAGAGTGAAGTGTTGCTGTGTGAGGCAGAGAGTGAACTGTTGCTGTGTGAGGCAGAGAGTGAACTGTTGCTGTGTGAGGCAGAGAGTGTATTATTCACGCTAGTGTGTCGACTGAGTGTGTATTAGTTAGTCTAGTGTGTCTCCTGCGAGTGGTATTCACACTTAAATGCTGCAAGAGAGAGAGAGTCAGAATTGTCATCAAGTTTGCATCTATTCCCCCTTTGCTGTTGAAAAGCCAACTGCAGTCACGATATATATTCTAAATTCATCTAAAAATATAATTGAAAATTTCCCGAAGCACGAGGGGGGGAAATGATGAAGTCTAACTTCCCCCTTTTAAAGAAAATCGTGTAACATTTCAAAAATTTGAGCTAAAAGCCTTTCAAGAAAATATGAAGGCGATTATGAGGGGGGGAGTAAGACAATTCTCTATTTCCTGCATTACCGCAGACAGTCTTCGATTCCGTCCTCGACAGCAATATCTTTGAGACAGACACGACTGTACCCCCTGTCTTTCAGGGGGGTTAAGATGACAGCATCCGGGAGGGAGTATATCACTATCACCTGTCTGGGGATAGGTGAATGTGCACCGAAATTCCATTAGCGAGGCTTTTGCTTCAAAAAAGCATCGACAGAAGCGGCTTTTGATGACGTTAAGATGAAGTGGAACTGATCTTTAGAAACCCGAATTCTTTCATAAATACTGTAGCTCATTGGGTGCTCGGATTAATGTGCATGATCTGGCAAACATGATGTTACTAAATGGTTTTATACTTCATTTCCATTAGCGAGACATTGTAGTTAATGTCATCGCTGAATCTTGGTTAACGAACTCGGTGTTGTAGGGTTGGCTGTTGTAGTTGTCAGTCTATCAGTCCAAGTGTCTGTTGGACTTATAATCGGTCTTTATAGCTATCGCTAAATATAACTATGTAGGCCCAAATGTTGACTGTCACCTGCACTGCATCCCCCTCACCAGGAGAGTGAGAGGCCCCAGCATCCCCTCACCAGGAGAGTGAGAGGCCCTCAGCATCCCCTCACCAGGAGAGTGAGAGGCCCCCAGCATCCCCTCACCAGGAGAGTGAGAGGCCCCCAGCATCCCCCTCACCAGGAGAGTGAGAGGCCCTCAGCATCCCCTCACCAGGAGAGTGAGAGGCCCCCAGCATCCCCTCACCAGGAGAGTGAGAGGCCCTCAGCATCACCCTCACCAGGAGAGTGAGAGGCCCCCAGCATCCCCCTCACCAGGAGAGTGAGAGGCCCCCAGCATCCCCTCACCAGGAGAGTGAGAGGCCCTCAGCATCACCCTCACCAAGAGAGTGAGAGGCCCCCAGCATCCCCTCACCAGGAGAGTGAGAGGCCCCCAGCATCCCCTCACCAGGAGAGTGAGAGGCCCTCAGCATCCCCCTCACCAGGAGAGTGAGAGGCCCTCAGCATCACCCTCACCAGGAGAGTGAGAGGCCCCCAGCATCCCCCTCACCAGGAGAGTGAGAGGCCCTCAGCATCCCCCTCACCAGGAGAGTGAGAGGCCCTCAGCATCCGCCTCACCAGGAGAGTGAGAGGCCCCCAGCATCCCCCTCACCAGGAGAGTGAGAGGCCCCCAGCATCCCCCTCACCAGGAGAGTGAGAGGCCCCCAGCATCCCCCTCACCAGGAGAGTGAGAGGCCCTCAGCATCTCCCTCACCAGGAGAGTGAGATCTTGGTATTCAAGCAGCACGAGGTGATGGATGGGGTGTTTCATTATCTCCTGTAATCATTATGCAAAAATCTGCGACGATGAATTAGCAGAGATAACTAGAAAGACAGAGGGACAAGGGACCGCTGAACGCGTGTTGAACGACAAGAGAAAGTAGAGAGGTCGAGTAGATGGTGAGATCGAGCAGATAACGAGGTTGAGTAGATGACGAGGTCGAATAGTTGATGAAGCCGAGCAGTTGATGAGGTGAAGGTGTCTCAATCCGCCCCCTTCCACTCTGTCTGTCTGTCTGTCTGTCTGTCTGTCTGTCTGTCTGTCTGTCTGTCTGTCTGTCTGTCTGTCTGTCTGTCTGTCTGTCTGTCTGTCTGTCTGTCTCTCTCTCTTAAAATAAGAGAAGGCAGGACATAAAATGAAAAGGCGCGGAATGCAGTGGCGGTAAATACTATCGAGCGTCAAGGAAATCTTTGGTAGTACCAAGAGTGAGAAGAAGGTGCTTGGCGGAGGGAACAAGCGGATCTGTGACACAGACGCAGTAAAAGCATTTCTGGATGGCTTGTGGCTTCGAGTAGACAGCTGTGGGATCAGAGAGAGCACAGCTGACCTTGTGTCCTGTAATTGATGGAAGAAGAAGGCACCAAGGAGCCGCCTGAACAGTCCGAACAGAATACTGATAGGCGGGAACAGCCTTGAAAGAGATCACGATGCGGGAGACTGATTAAATCATCCCAGTTTGAACAAGCTGCCTTAAACACAAAGCTTTTAACAATGTGTGAAGATTACGAAATATTGGTGAATTTAGAGACTCTTTCGCTTCGATAGTATTCTGAAACAAAGTTTCATGCCTCACTTGCGTCACGTACACCTGTGTTGCGTCACACTAACACTAATGCGTCGTATACAAGGGTAACCAGTGGGTAAGGCTTAACACGAGCTAAGGGAGGAAGCTCTCAGCCTGGTAACAGAGTCACCAATCGTATGTTCTTGTACTCCCTGTGAAGAAAAAAAACTACAAACTAATTTTGGTGCAAGTGAATAACATTTTGCTTACAGTTTTGACAGGTGATACCTATATTATAATGGAAAGCAATGTGTGGTTTACCATTAGAGCGGCTAGACAGAGAGTTTACGTCACGTTATGAGCTTGTGATAAAGAAGGCAGTTAGAGAACTATGTAAACTAATCCTACCATCACGTTTGAGAAAGTTGACGACATCCCTCCTGACAGCTGGTGGACGGGCGCTTGGGATTCGTAGTCCCTGAGGTTCCGGGTTCGAACCCCGGGTGGAGCGGAAAACAAATGGGCAGAGTTTCTTTTCACCTTGACACGCGGGCCTGTTACCTAGCAGTAAAAAATAGATACCTGGGAGTTAGACAGCGTTGGGCTACTTACGGCCCGCTTCTTGGGGTGTGTGAACAAGTAAAGGGGGCCTTGTCGAGGACCGGGCGCCGGGGACGCTAAGCCCCGAAACATCTCAAGATACCCTCCAAGATAACCCCCTCAGAATTCGCATACGTCAAGAAAGTCTATAGGTATCCCGTATCAAAATCTGTCCCAACCCACAGGCCATACAACATAGATCTGACTTCAAAGGGGCTCAAAATGTCCCTTTGATGTCAGTAAGGTCACCTCTTTGTCATAGTAGTTCTTCAATTCAAAATGTCCTGCCAGGGGGGGGGGTGGGGTGTCCCTGATCTCTCCCTGTTTCGAGTTGCTTTATTCTCGTCCTCTACACCATAATCAAACATTCCTCCCTTCTTAATGCTCATTGAAACTAACGAAGAGATGAAGCACTGTATAATATTATAGTGTAACAGCTTGACAAAATTCCACAGCATAGCATTAATTACCGTAGTATAAGATCATGGTAAGAATCTAAAACAAAACGCGTGACAGTGATTATTTAATTATCAAGAAAGTTTATCACAGCAAAATCATTTTTTCAGAAAACAGAAAAACAGTCCAATAATTCCACTGAGAGTTAAAGCCCCGCGGTCCCTTCTTAACGACCCCAAGTTCTCAAAAAAGGCATTACAAGTTGCCTTCTGGCTGTTGCTTTCTTGTTCAAATTGATTGGTAATGGCTAGTTAAATGTGTTTTTTCTTTTTTTCAAATACCAAACCCATACACGTCCAGCCACGCTAGCAACCAACACCACACCAACACACACACACACCACACACACACATTGGGGAGACTCGACAGGTTTGATAAAGACAGGCTGTTTAACCACAAGGCCCGGCAGCAATCCGCACTAGGGGACACAGGTGGAAGCTGAGTGACCAAATGAGCCACAGAGAAAAATTAGAAAGAACTTTTTTAGGGTCAGAGTGGTGATCAAATGAAATGCATTAGGAAGCCGATGTGGTGGAGGGCTGGACTCCATACACAGTTTTCAAAATGTAGAATGATAGAGGCCCATTAGGCTTCAGAAACTGTACACCTGTCTGATTGACGGTTGAGAGGTCGGGACCAAAGTAGCACAGAGTCTCAACCCCCGCAAGCAACAACCTAGGTGAGTACAACTAGGTGAGTAAACACATACACAAACACACACACACATCACACACCACACACCAACACACCACCACAACACACACACACACCACACACACCACACACACACAACAACACATACACACACACACACTCTCTACGCAGACGCTAAGTAAACGTCCGTGACGAACCAAGGGCCGGTGTTCACAACACAGTGTGTATTTACAGAATTGTTGTGCTTGCGGGGGTTCAGCCTTGCTCTTTCGACCCCCCTCACTGTCACATAAATCAATTGTTTGACTAATTTTTTTTTCCACACACACCTCCACCCCATGAGCCAGCCCGTAACAGTTTCTAAACCTCCGAACAGATATTGGGCGGGGTGACAAGGTGGAAAAACTCTGCCCCATTGTCTCTGCGCGGCGACCGGGATCGAGCCCGTGGTCCCAGGATTACGAGTCCAGGCGCTGTCCACCAGCTACCACCCCCCTTCCCAGCCCGGGGTGTGGACGAGGAGCGTGGTTCCATTAAAACAAACAGTTGTGGCATGGTGTCTAACTGACCTCTGGCCACAGCAAGCTACTGCCTGCTGGCATTGACACTGATGAATTTCCAGGGTGGAAATTACGAATTCCTAATGCTTGGACTGAGCGGCTCTGTGTGGTCGTGTGTGTGTGTTTGTGTGTGTGTGTGGTGGTGTGTGTGTGTGGTGTGTGTCGGTGGTGTGTGTGGTGTGGTGTTTGTGTGTGTGTGTTGTGTGTCGGGTGGTGTACCCTGTGTGTTTTGCTGTAAGACCTTGGTGGCGCTGCTCTAGTGTACGCCTCTTCGTTTAACACTGCACCACTTACCACCTTCTCGTTATACACTGACACTCCACTTCTCGTTATACACTGCACGACTTTCCAACCCTCAAGTACAACCCCGAGTGCTCCAAGTACACTTCTTTCCCTTCATTTGCAAGAAAGCAAAGCAATATTAAGCAACATTCCTCTCAGACCACATATACCCCTTCCATCGCAGGGCACTAGTGATAGAAATCACAGTAACTCCCGCGCCAATGGTCGTAAGAGGGCCGAACACTCGAAGCCGTGTTCATTCGAGAGCTGGTAACGACTGAAACAAGTGAACTTCAAGCATACAATTGTTTGATGGTCCCTCCTTTGATCCAGACGGGAAAAAAAATTCAGTTCCGGTAGTACACTAAATTACCTGAGCCTAGGTAGGAATCACCCAATTCTTGGTCATTCTCTCGATTAAGAAGACATAATTGTAGGTGAAGTTTTCCCCCCTCATCGATGATTAATGTTTTTGCATGTAAAATTGAGTATACCTATGTCCCTCATTGTTATCCCTATGTCCTCTAGAGTCATACCTATGTTCCTAGCGTCATACCTATGTTCCTAGCGTCATACCTATGTCCCTAGCGTCATATCTATGTCCCTAGCGTCAGAGGGTACATGGAAAATATCCAAAGGACAATTAATAATAGCCCACACGTGTGTTTATGGATGTGTATATATATATATAATATATATAGATATCTATATATTATGATATAGATATATATATATATATATATATATATTAGTATATTTGGTAGAGCAGTCTTCCTGTAGACATATGTTATACTATGACCGAAAAGTAAGATTAATACCTCCTAAACACTCAGAATTTTCTTCCTCAATTTTTCCTTATGTTTGTTTTTACTGATGACGGTAAATTAAAAATCAATTCTCCAAACAATTCATTCTTTTTCTTAGTCTGACCGACACTTTAGCGCGTTTGTAAACTTATTACATTTTCAAAGACTTTAGTTACACACCACAAACAACTTAACTGACAGAGTTTAAATAAACCTGCATTTGGGTGAGGTGACATGTTACAATGGTTGGGGTGGGTGAGAACAACAACAGAACACGAAACAAGGGTATACGGGAAGAATAGACTGTAACTGCGAAGGCCTATTGGCCCGTATTTCTGGATGTTTTATTATTGGAAGCGGAGTCTTGAAGTGGGTAGAATATAGTAGGCGTTAATTGCTGTTGGTGATTGCTGGTGTGTACTTTTGATGTGTAGTGCCTCGCATTGATGTGTCATGCCGCCTGTTTCGCTGTATCTAGCAAACACATGAATTTCTGTGTTGTTGTTAAGATTTCTCTGGTGTGGTTTGGTTTGTGGTAAGAGATTATATGTTCCATTGTAGAGCCTGTTGCTTATGTCATCTGTAGTCGCCTGGAAGGGATGTTGTGTTGTCTTGCCTGATATATTGATGTCTTTGGGGCTTACAGTCGAGGGAGGAGCGCATACCGCCCAGTGGGCATTTGAAGGCATAGACGACATTGGTCTCTTTCAAAGCGTTCTGCTTTGGTCCTGGAGAGTGTTTTCCCTCATGTAGGTTGGCAGTTTTCTTGGTTTTATATTAAATCGTCAATTGTATCTGTCGATTTTTGCATGTAGGGATAACGTTTCTATTAACATATCTTTCAGGACCCTTTCCCCTCCGTTGTAATGAGCTGTGGAGAAGAAGTTCCTGTAAAATAGTCTTAAAGGAGGATAGGTTGTGTGTTAGTTGTATCTTGCAGAGGTTGCATGGCGTTTTCACTTTCTTCTTATGATGTCTTCAGCAGAAACATTGGAGAAGCCGTTGTGACCAGGACCTGCCATTATCTCTACAGAGTTCTTCGTGATTGCTTCCATTCGAGCTGTGGCTGAGAGCACGGTCGACATAAGCGTACAACACTCCTCTTGTACCTATCTGGCAGTCCACTGTGTGGGCATTTTAGCAATTCCTATGTTTGTTTCCTTAGTGTGACCTGTAGTGTGGAAACCGTCCGCTCCTTTCCTGACTAGTTACATCTAGAAGAGGCAGCTTCCAAATCCTTCTTCTCCTACTCGTAAGTGAAACGTACGTAAACAGAATTCTGCTCAAACGCTTCTTCAGCTCCTGACAGAGATGTCTGACGGTGGGCCGTGGTACAGGTTAAAAAGTCGTCCCAACATACCATGCAGTAATATGGCCGGTTTCAAGTTCAGCGACTAAGACTTTTTCCTCATAGTACCCATGTAGAAGTTGCAAACAGGACGCCTAGGGAGACGTCCAGCAACCACCCATCTCACTTGGCTTATACATGGTGGCCCATCCGGGCTTCAAGAGGGTAGCCCACTCCTTAGTACAACTCTGTGAGTAGTTTCCTCAGGATATTTCTGGCACTGTCAAGGGAAAGTACATGCCGGGTGCCGCTGATACACTCGGTCCATGTATCATACCGATCTTGTTTTCATCCACAGGACCGTTGGTGAACAGTGATTCTACGTTCCAACGATGCTCTCTATCCTGTAGCCCGTGTTTCCCCGCGGCAGTAGCGCGGTCACAACAATTCCCCTTTTGGGATATGTACAGGCTGAAGTTGCACGGGCTATAAGGAGTCCAGTAAGCCGGTTGGAGTCGTTTTCTCGCCCGTTCCTGTACGTGGTGTGTGGTATCTGGCTGATTAACTGGCCGAAAGTGGGTTTCCAAGCTTATGCGGTCTTGACGTTTCCATACGGCCCATGGCACAAACCAATGAGAACACAGCAACAATCGACGAAAGTCCTCCGCACCAGCAGCACGAATCACCCCTCGACATCCCTCACAAGGACCGACATCACCTCTCAGCACTGGAAATCAATGTATCAAGTAACATACACTTTATATGGAGGACCCTATGGCAATTCCACGACCAAGAGACGGCTTCCTTGAACCTTGCAGGTCAAACCTCACTGAGGAACCAGTTCCACTCTCCTAAATCTGGGTTAAACTGTCACGTTATGTCCAGACGATACAAGTGCGCTGGCCCGGAAAGTGGAGTTTGGAGATCCGTGTTGGACCGACCATATTTGACCTCGAAGCACAAAATCAGGTCACCACCCAAAGACACCTTACAAGCTGAAATATCCAGAGGAGGAAATATCGAGCAACTACAGAAGTACCATACGGACCCCCGAGCTCAAGCGGCACCAAAGAGCCTTCGTGATACCAAGGAGATGAGTTGTCAGGAGAGCGACAAGTAACGCCATATTTTACGTCCAATCCTTAAGAAGACGAATATCTGCGAAATGACCACATTACCTCTCTGACCACCCCCCAAAATTTAAACTAAATTCCAAAGGGTAAAAGAAGGACAAACGCGCCAATTGAAAACAAACGGTCAACAAGTTGATTGAAACTGTGAATGCCATAGAAATCCAGGACTCCCACCTGCACAAAGATTATTGGAGAAATAACCTGGGATATGCGGATGGAAACGTCAAGACGCATAAGCCTGGAAACCCACTTGGCCCAGTTTATCAGCCAGATACCCACCCCACGTACAGACTGGACCGAAACGACCCGCCAACGGCTTACTGACCACTTATGTCCCTCGTGCCTTATCCAGCCTAAAGTCCCCGAAGGAATTTTTGACTTACTGCGGGGAACACGGGGCTACATGGATTAAGAGCATCGTTGGACGTAGAGTCACTGGTTCACCCAACGTACCTGTGATGAAACAATCGGGATGTTAATGGGACACGGGACGTTGTGATCGAGACCCGGCATGTACTTCCCTTGACATGCCAGAAAAAATATCCTTAGGAAACTACCTCCCAAGCTCGTGTACTGGAGGCCCATTCTTGAGCCGCGGATGGTGCACATTATAAGCAGTAGATGCGGTCGCTATGGTGTTCTCCCCTAGGCGTCCCCCCTGTTTTGCAGAACGTCTACATGGGACGATTGAGGAAAAAGTCGTTAGTCGACTTTGAACTTGAAACCGACCATATACTGCAGGTATGTTGGACGACATTTTTGACACAGGTACCTGATGTCAGACATCTGCAGGAGCCGAAAGAAGCGTTTGTGAGCAGGATTCTGTGTTGACGTTTCACTTACGAGATGGAGAAGGATTGGAAGCTCTGCCCTTTCTAGATTATACAGTCACCATGGAAAGGAGCGGAGGTTTCCACACTACGTCTACACTAAAGGAAACAAACATAGGAATGTGCCAAATGCCAACATGACTGCCCAGATAGGTAAAGAGGAGTGTTGTTAACGCTTATGTCGACCGTGCTCTCAGCCACAGCTCAGAATGGGAGCAAGTCGAACGAAGAACTCTCGTAAGTAAGGCAGGTCCTAGTCAACAACAACGGCTTCTTCCAATGATTTCAGTTGAAGAACATCATAAAGAAGGAAAGTGAAAACGCCATGCACCTCTGAAGATACAACTACACAACACCTATACCCACTATGTAACTTTTACGGGAACTTCCTCCTCCCAGCTTCATAAAACTGCAGAGGAAAGGGTCTGAAATAGTGTGTGTATAGAATCACGTTGTATCCCTACAGACAAAATCAGAACTATACATATGACGATTGTTACTATAAAACCAAGAAAAACTGCCAACCTACTCATGAAAACTCACCAACAACAAAAAGCAGAACGCTTTGAAAGAGACCAATGTCGTCTATCCTTCATGCCACCTTGGGGACTGGTAAGCCCCAAAGAACCATAAGTAGGCAAGACAACAAAATCCCTTTTCAACAGCGCGACTAACGATGCATCATAGCAACAGGAGGCTAACTATCAAGACATATATACTCTTCCCACCAACCCAAACCATCACACAGAGAAAAGTCTTAACAAACAACACGAAATCATTGATAGTACAGCGACAACAGGTCGGCTTGACATCTGCGAGCACTACACATCAGAAAATCCAACACGTCAGCGTGACACAACAGCCCATGTAACGTGCCTACTATATTCCTACCCACTTCAAGACTCCCGCTCCAATATAGAAACATCAAGAAATACGGGCCAATAGGCCTTCTGCGTGGGGGTACAGATCCTATTCTCCCTTATCCCACCTTGTTCTTCTGCTAGTTCTGTTAGTTTTGTTCTCCACCTCACCCCAAACCATGTGTAACATGTCACCTCACCCAATGCAGGTATTTAAACTCTGTTTCAGTTATAGTTGCTTCTCTTTGTGTGTAACTAAAAGTCTTTGAAATGTAATAAGTTTTACGAAACGCGCTCAAGTGTCGCGTCAGACTAAGAAATAAAGAATGAATTTGGAGAATTGATTTTAATTTACCGTCATCAGTAAAAACAACATAAGGAAAATTGAGAAAATTCGTGTTAGAATTATTAATCTTACTTTTCGGTCATATTAATAACATATATATATCTATATCTATTAGATATATATATATATATATATATATATATAATATATAATAAACAGGCGAAACAGGTCTTTCGCGCCAAAGTAATCACTACTCAATCCTGGTTTGGCTTCTGTTGTTGGTTCGGTGCGGTGAGTCTTATTCTGGTTTAGAGGAGAAGCATTAAGAATTATTTCCTTATCTTACCTTATTTCCTTGAGGTAAGCCAGGCTTTAAATCTGTCCCTGTTACCTATGACCTTAATTATCAATAATTATGTAGCACTGTGTCAAAGACTTTCTGGAAGTTTGGGAAAACTGAAATACTGAATATGTTCGCTGAGCAGGGACTTGTTTTGGTCCCGTTGAGGTTTGTTATCAAGCTGTCGTACTCTCGAACTTTGGCATGGTTTGTTTTCTGTTTTGAATATTTTTTCATTTATTTTTCCTGACACCGAGATATGTATAGACCTACCGTGCAGTTTACAACGATTCTCTGAACACAAGACACTGAGTTTACGTTTGTTGTAGACTGTTTTCCAGACTTAAGTTCACTTGACAGTCAGTAAACTTCATTGGCGGTCAAAATAACCCTCCCGCAGCTGGAAGACCTTTATGTCAAACGAACAGAACGGTAGTTCATAGCACTACCGATCTGAGAATGGTTCAGGACGGAGCGAAACGTCGTCGTCCCTTCACCTTCCAGTGAGTGGTTTGGTCAAACTACTTCAGCCACGTTATTGTGACTCATCGCCTGCATAGTTCATAGCAAATTATCTCTCCTGAATATTGACGTGAGGCTCGCTAGTCATAAGAGACAGCAAAAGATATTTTGCAGCGTCTATTCTGGTGCGTCCAGAGTTACACCCCTTCAGAGAGTTACTTATGTTATGCATTATTCATTTAGCTGTAATTCACTTTGTGATAACCCGGTAGTAGGAGCTGTCACGGCCAGATGTGAGGCTCATTTGCGCCCCCGTCTGTTGCTGCTGCTGCTGCCTTCATCGTAGACTCGTTTTTATGCCGTTGTCTTAATTTTTAGTGCATGCAAACGTTAACATTTTAAAGGTTATACAGATTTTTTTTCTCTAATTTTTCAAAGCAACTGTAATTTTTTTCGTTTTCTTTACGAAGTATGATTTATGGAGAGTTCATTTTGTGGATATTAGTGTCGTTAGAGTTCTGATGTGCTTAAATGTTCAACCATATTTTTATATTGATCTAGATGGAGTACCCGGCGCTGCCCGGTCTCTCTCCACCAACACCCTTCTAGTCTCTCACTACACTCACCCTCCCCGTCTCCCTGTAACTATCTTCACTATAACACACTGTCTTCTTCACTGTAACTATCACCCCCCACCCCCACCACCCACACATTCCTCGTCTCCCCCACCAATACCCCCTTACCCCCCTCCCACACTACCCTCCTCCCCCTGATCTCGACCCTACATACAACCTCCCTAGTTTTACACACACACATCCCTCTCTCCTGACCCCTTCCACACACCCTCTCCCTGACTCCTTCCCCACACACCCTCTCCCTGACCCCCCCACACACACACCCCTCTCCCTGACCCCCCCCCCCACACCCCTCTCCCTGACCCCCCCCCCCCCACACACCCTCTCCCTGACCCCCCCCCACACACCCCTCTCCTGACCCCCCCCCCACACCCCTCTCCCTGACCCCCCACACACACACACACTTTCTCCATCTGCCCCTCACACCTCCTCCTGCTGTCCTACATCACCGTAGCCACTTCAATTACACAGTACTTCCATAATTATAACAGAAAGGTTACACCCAGAACGCAACTCTGCCATCTGAATATGCGTTTTGCACATCAATTCCTGAACACACTAATATCTAAGCACAGATTAAAATATACAGACTCGATTATAAAATTCCACAGATTCCTACTGTCTGGAACAGCAGCAGCAGCTGCAGCAGTTACACAAAAAGCAGCAGTAACACTGACAGCAGCAACAGCAAGACTAACGCCAACATCAGCCGCAGAAACATTAGAAACAGAAGCAGCAAAAACATTATCGGCTTTACTTATTGGGTGTAAGCGCAGGAGGCGAGGGAAGCGGGTGTCGGTGGGGCGCCAGCAACGAATGATCGCATTTCGTACACAATTAACTCTGTATTCTCTCGACATTTTCAAGCAGTCGCTTCCCCCTTTCAGCGCTTCGACTTTTTCCATTCGTGTGTCGGGGACCTGTGTGTGTGTGTGTGTGTGTGTGTGTGTGTGTGTGTGTGTGTTGTGTGTGTGTGTGTGGTGTGTGTGTGTGTGTGTGTGTGTGTGTGTGTGTGTGTGTGTGTGTGTGTGTGTGTGTGGTGTGAGATGGGGTGTTGAGGGTGTCGTTGCGGGTTATGCTGTGCCTGTGAAGGTGCTTACTTACTCAGTAAGTTGGAGGAAGGGAGAGTTGGAGGGTATCTGGGTGAGTGTGTTGGGTTACATCGGTGAGGGACGGAAAGAAACTGAGAGGTAGAGGGCAGGAAGAGAGAGAAAGATATTCAGAAAGAGGAGAGGAGGGGAGAATTAAGTGCAAATGAGAACGCTATGTATAAGTGAACAGGAAGAAGAGGGCGATCAGAAGATAAAAAAAATGCAGCATATATTCATAAACAAGGAAAATATAGTTCCAGTTATTTGTGTATCAGAAGAAGAACAGCAGGCGTGTGAGGGTTAAAATAAGAGAAGGCAGGACATAAAATGAAAAGGCGCGGAATGCAGTGGCGGTAAATACTATCGAGCGTCAAGGAAATCTTTGGTAGTACCAAGAGTGAGAAGAAGGTGCTTGGCGGAGGGAACAAGCGGATCTGTGACACAGACGCAGTAAAAGCATTTCTGGATGGCTTGTGGCTTCGAGTAGACAGCTGTGGGATCGAGAGAGCACAGCTGACCTTGTGTCCTGTAATTTGATGGAAGAGAGAAGGCACCAAGGAGCCGTCCTGGAACAGTCCTGGAACAGATACTGATAGGCGGGGAACAGCCTGGAAAAGAGATCACGATGCGGGAGACTGATTAAATCTATCCCAGTTTGGAACAAGCTGCCTTAAACACAAAGCTTTTAACAATGTGTGAATGATTACTCAAATATTGGTGAATTTAGAGACCTCTTTCGCTTCGAAGTATTCTGAACAAAGTTTCATTGCCTCACTTGCGTCACGGTACACTGTGTTGCGTCACACTACACTAATGCGTCGTATAACAAGGGTAACCAGTGGGTAAGGCTTAACACGAGCTAAGGGATGGGAAAGCTCTCAGCCTGGTAACAGGAGTCACCAATCGTATGTTCTTGTACTCACCTGTGAAGAAAAAAACTACAACTACATTTTTGGTGTCAAGTGAATAACATTTGGCTTACAGTTTGACAGGTGATACATATATATAATGGAAAAGCAAAGTGTGGTTTACCATTAGAGCGGCTAGACAGAGAGTTTACGTCACGTTATGAGGATGATAAGAAGGCAGCTTGAATGAGAACTAATGTAAACTAATCATACCATCACGTTTGAGAAAGTTGACACACCCTCCTGACAGCTGAGTGGACGGCGCTTGGGATTCGTAGTCCTGAGGTTCCGGGTTCGATCCCCGGTGGAGGCGGAAACAAATGGGCAGAGTTTCTTTCACCTTGACACCCCTGTTACCTAGCAGTAAACAGATACCCGGGAGTTAGACAGCAGCTACGGGCCGCTTCCTGGAGGTGTGTGACAAAAAGGGGGCCTGGTCGAGGACCGGGCCGCGGGGACGCTAAGCCCCGAAATCATCTCAAGATAACCCTCAAGATAACCACCCTCAGATTCGCCATACGTCAAGAAAGTCTATAGGTTATCCCGTATCAAAATCTGTCCAAACCCACAGGCCATACAACATAGATCTGACTTCAAAGGGGCTCAAAATGTCCCTTTGATGTCAGTAAGTCACCTCTTTGTCATAGTAGTTCTTTCATAATTCAAAATGTCCTGCCAGGGGGGGGGGTGGGGTTCCCTGCTCTCTCCCTGTTTGCGAGTTGCTTTATTCTCGTCCTCTACACCATAATAAACATTACTCACTCTTAAGCTCATTGAAACTACAAGAGTATGACAGCACTGTATAATATTATAGTGTAACAGCTTGACAAAATTCCACAGCATAGCATAATATACCGTAGTATAAGATCATGGTAAGAATCTTAAAACAAAACGCGGACAGTGATATTTAATTATCAAGAAGTTTCACAGCAAAATCATTTTTCAGAAAACAGAAAAACAGTCCAATAATTCCACTGAGAGTTAAAGCCCCGCGGCCCTTCTTAACGACCCAAAGTTCTCAAAATAAAGGCATTAACAAGGTTGACTTCTGGCTTTGCTTTCTTGTTCAAATTGATTGGTAATGGCTAGTTTAAATGTGTTTTTCAAATACTTAAACACATACACGCACGCACACGCTAGCACACACACACACACACACACACACACACACATTGGGGAATCGACAGGGTTGATAAAGACAGGCTGTTTAACACAAGGGGCACACGCACTAGGGGACACAGGTGGAAGCTGAGTGCCCAAATGAGCCACAGAGATATTAGAAAGAACTTTTTTAGTGTCAGAGTGGTTGACAAATGGAATGCATTAGGAAGCGATGTGGTGGAGGCTGACTCCATACACAGTTTCAAATGTAGATATGATAGAGCCCATTAGGCTCAGGAAACTGTACACCTGTTGATTGACGGTTGAGAGGCGGGACCAAAGAGCCAGAGCTCAACCCCCGCAAGCACAACTAGGTGAGTACAACTAGGTGAGTACACACATACACACACACACACACACACACACACACACACACACACACACACACACACACACACACACACACACACACACACACACACACACACACACATACACACACACACACTCTCTATCGACATAGATAAGTAACTCCGTGACGAACCAAGGCCGTGTTCACAACACAGTGTGTATTTACAGAATTGTTGTGCTTGCGGGGGTTCAGCTCTGCTCTTTCGACCCGCCTCTCAACTGTCAATAAATCAATTGTTACTAATTTATTTTTTCCACACACACCTCCACCCCCAGGAAGCAGCCCGTAACAGCTGTCTAACTCCTAGATAACAGGGGTATCAAGGTGAAAAAACTCTGCCCCATTTGTCTCTGCCGGCGCCGGGAATCGAGCCCGGGCCACAGGATTACGAGTCCCGCGCGCTGTCCACTCAGCTACCAGACCCCCCTTCCCACCGGGGTGTGGCAGGGAGGCAGTGTTCACAACACAGTGTGGCATGGTGTGCTAACTGACCTCTGGCCACAGCAAGCTACTGCCTGCTGGCATTGACACTGATGAATTTCCAGGGTGAAAATTAACGAATTCCTAATGCTGGACGAGCGGCTCTGTGTGTGCGTGTGTGTGTGTGTGTGTGTGTGTGTGTGTGTGTGTGTGTGTGTGTGTGTGTGTGTGTGTGTGTGTGTGTGTGTGTGTGTGTGTGTGTGTGTGTGTGTGTGTACCCTGTGTGTTGTGCTGTAGAGACCTTGGTGGCGCTGCTCTAGTGTACGCCTCTCGTTATACACTGCACAACTTCCACTTCTCGTTATACACTGCACAACTTCCACTTCTCGTTATACACTGCACGACTTCCAACCCTCAAGACACCCCGAGTGCTCCAAGTACACTTCTTTCCCTTCATTTGCAAGAAAGCAAAGCAATATTAAGCAACATTCCTCTCAGTACCACATATACCACCTTCAATCTGCAGGGCATAGTGAAGAACATCACAGTAATCTCCCGCGCCAATGGTCGTAAGAGGCGCCGAACACTCGAAGCCGTGTTCATTCGAGAGCTGGTAACGACTGAAACAAGTGAACTTCAAGCATACAATTGTTTGATGGTCCTCTTTTGATCCAGAGGGAAGATAACAGTTCCAGTTCCGGTAGACAACTATATTACCTGAAGCTAGGTAGGAATCACCCAATTCTTGGTCATTCTCTACGATTAAGAACGACATAATTGTAGGGTAAGTTTTCCCGCCTCATCGATGTTAATGTTTTTGCATGTAAAATTAGTATACCTATGTCCCTATTGTTATACCTATGTCCTCTAGAGTCATACCTATGTTCCTAGCGTCATACCTATGTTCCTAGCGTCATACCTATGTCCCTAGCGTCATATCTATGTCCCTAGCGTCAGAGGGTACATGGAAAATATCCAAAGGACAATTAATAATAGTCACAACGTTGTGTTTAGTGATGTGTATATTATATATATATATATATATATATATATATATATATATATATATATATATATATATATATTAGTATATTTTGGTAGCAGTCTTTCCTGTAGACATATGTTATTAAATATGACCGAAAAAGTAAGATTAATAATTCTAACACGAATTTTCTCAATTTTCCTTATGTTTGTTTTTACTGATGACGGTAAATTAAAAATCAATTCTCCAAAATTCATTCTTTATTTCTTAGTCTGACGCGACACTTGAGCGCGTTTCGTAAAACTTATTACATTTTCAAAGACTTTAGTTACACACACACAGAACAACTATAACTGAACAGAGTTTAAATACCTGCATTTGGGTGAGGTGACATGTTACAATGGTTTGGGGTGAGGTGAGAACAAACACAGAACACGAAACAATGGGTATAAGGGAAGAATAGATCTGTAACTGCAGAAGGCCTATTGGCCCGTATTTCTTGATGTTTCTATATTGGAGCGGAGTCTTGAAGTGGGTAGAATATAGTAGTGCGTTAATTGGCTGTTGATTGCTGGTGTTGACTTCTTGATGTGTAGTGCCTCGCAGATGTCAAGCCGCCTGTTGTCGCTGTATCTATCAATGATTTCTGTGTTGTTTGTTAAGATTTCTCTGGTGATGGTTTGGTTGTGGGAAGAGATTATATGTTCCTTGATAGAGCCCTGTTGCTTATGCATCGTTAGTCGCCTGGAAAGGGATGTTGTTGTCTTGCCTATATATTGAGTTCTTTGGGGCTTACAGTCCCCAAGTGGGCATTTGAAGGCATAGACGACATTGGTCTCTTTCAAAGCGTTCTGCTTTGTGTCTGGAGAGTTTCTCATGAGTAGGTTGGCAGTTTTCTTGGTTTTATAGTAAATCGTCAATTGTATCTTCTGATTTTTGTCTGTAGGGATAACGTTTCTATTAACAATATCTTTCAGGACCCTTTCCTCCGTTTTATGAGCTGTGGAGAAGAAGTTCCTGTAAAATAGTCTAATAGGGGGTATAGGTGTTGTGTTAGTTGTATCTTCAGAGGTTGCATGGCGTTTCACTTTCCTTCTTATGATGTCTTCAATGAAACCATTGGAGAAGCCGTTGTTGACTAGGACCTGCCTTACTCTACAGAGTTCTTCGTCGACTTGCTTCCATTCTGAGCTGTGGCTGAGAGCACGGTCGACATAAGCGTTAACAACACTCCTCTTGTACCTATCTGGGCAGTCACTGTTGGCATTTAGGCACATTCCTATGTTTGTTTCCTTAGTGTAGACTGTAGTGTGGAAACCTCCGCTCCTTTCCATGACTGTTACATCTAGAAAGGGCAGCTTCCCATCCTTCTCCATCTCGTAAGTGAAACGTAACACAGAATTCTGCTCAAACGCTTCTTTCAGCTCCTGCAGATGTCTGACATCAGGTACCTGTGTAAAAATGTCGTCAACATACCTGCAGTATATGGCCGGTTTCAAGTTCAAGTCGACTAAGACTTTTTCCTCAATAGTACCCATGTAGAAGTTTGCAAACAGGACGCCTAGGGGAGAACCCATAGCGACCCCATCTACTTGCTTATACATGTGCCCATCCGGGCTCAAGAAGGGTGCCTCCTTAGTACAAGCTTGGAGTAGTTTCCTCAGGATATTTTCTGGCATGTCAAGGGAAGTACATGCCGGGTCTCGATACACTCGGTCCATTATCATCCCGATTGTTTCATCCACAGGTACGTTGGTGAACAGTGATTCTACGTCCAACGATGCTCTTATCCCTGTAGCCCGTGTTCCCCGCAGTAAGTCAACAAATTCCTTTGGGGATTTCAGGCTGAAGTTGCACGGGACATAAGGAGTCAGTAAGCCGTTGAGTCGTTTCGCCAGTCTGTACGTGGGTGTGGGTATCTGGCTGATAACTGGCCGAAGTGGGTTTCCAGGCTTATGCGTCTTGACGTTTCCATACGCATGGCCACAAACGAATGGAGAAACAGCAACATCGACGAAAGTCTCCGCACCCGCATCGAACAACACCTCGACATCCTCACAGACCGACATCACCTCAGCACGGAAACAAGGATTATCAAGAAGCTAACAACACTATATGGAGGACCCATGGCAATTCCACGACCAAGAGACGGCTTCCTGAACCTTGCAGGTATCAACCTCACTGAGGACCAAGTCACTCTCCTAAATCTGGGTATAAACTGTCACGTTATGTCCAGACCAAGTGCGTTGGCCCGGAAAGTGGAGTTGGAGATCCTGTTGGACGACATATTTGACCTCGAAGCACAAAAGAAGGTCACCACCAAAGACACCTTACAAGCTGAAATTATCGCAGAAGGAGGAAAGAATCGAGGCAACTACAGAAGTACCATACTGACCCCCGAGCTCAAAGCGGCAGCCAAGAGCCTTCGTGAGAACAAGGAGATAGTTGTCAGGAGAGGCGACAAGTCGCCAATATACGTCATCCTTAAGAAAGACGAATATCTGGCGAAAATGAACCACATACTCTCTGACCAAACTAAATTCCAAAGGGTAACGAAGGACACTACAGCCGAATTGAAAACAAAGGTCAACAAGTTGATTGAAACTGTGAATGCCAAGAAATCCGGACTCCACCTGCCAAAGATTATTGGAGAATATAAACCTGGATATGCGTATGGAAACGTCAAGACGCATAAGCCTGGAAACCCACTTCGGCCAATTATCAGCCAGATACCCACACCCACGTACAGACTGGCGAAACGACTCAACGGCTTACTGACTCCTTATGTCCCGTGCAACTTCAGCCTGAAATCCCCAAAGGAATTTGTTGACTTACTGCGGGGAACACGGGCTACAGGGATAAGAGCATCGTTGGACGTAGAATCACTGTTCACCAACGTACCTGTGGATGAAACAATCGGGATGATAATGGACCGAGTGTATCGAGACCCGGCATGTACTCCCTTGACATGCCAGAAAATATCCTGAGGAAACTACTCCAAGCTTGTACTAAGGAGGCACCCTTCTTGAGCCCGGATGGGCACATGTATAAGCAAGTAGATGGGGTCGCTATGGGTTCTCCCCTAGGCGTCCTGTTTGCAAACTTCTACATGGGTACTATTGAGGAAAAAGTCTTAGTCGACTTGAACTTGAAACCGGCCATATACTGCAGGTATGTTGACGACATTTTTACACAGGTACCTGATGTCAGACATCTGCAGGAGCTGAAAGAAGCGTTTGAGCAGAATTCTGTGTTACGTTTCACTTACGAGATGGAGAAGGATGGGAAGCTGCCCTTTCTAGATGTAACAGTCATGGAAAGGAGCGGAGGTTTCCACACTACAGTCTACACTAAGGAAACAAACATAGGAATGTGCCTAAATGCCAACAGTGACTGCCCAGATAGGTACAAGAGGAGTGTTGTTAACGCTTATGTCGACCGTGCTCTCAGCCACAGCTCAGAATGGAAGCAAGTCGACGAAGAACTCTGTAGAGTAAGGCAGGTCCTAGTCAACAACGGCTTCTCCAATGGTTTCATTGAAGACATCATAAGAAGGAAAGTGAAACGCCATGCAACCTCTGAAGATACAACTAACACAACACCTATACCCCCTATTAGACTATTTTACAGGAACTTCTTCTCCACAGCTCATAAAACGGAGGAAAGGGTCCTGAAAGATATTGTTAATAGAAACGTTATCCCTACAGACAAAAATCAGAAGATACAATTGACGATTTACTATAAAACCAAGAAAACTGCCAACCTACTCATGAGAAACTCTCCAGACACAAAGCAGAACGCTTTGAAAGAGACCAATGTCGTCTATGCCTTCAAATGCCCACTTGGGGACTGTAAGCCCCAAAGAACTCAATATATAGGCAAGACAACAACATCTCTTTCCAGGCGATTAACGATGCATAAGCAACAGGGCTCTATCAAGGAACATATAATCTCTTCCCACAACCAAACCATCACCAGAGAAATCTTAACAAACAACACAGAAATCATTGATAGATACAGCGACAACAGGCGGCTTGACATCTGCGAGGCACTACACATCAAGAAGTCAACACCAGCAATCAACAGCCAATTAACGCACTACTATATTCTACCCACTTCAAGACTCCGCTCCAATATAGAAACATCAAGAAATACGGGCCAATAGGCCTTCTGCAGTTACAGATCTATTCTTCCCTTATACCCATTGTTTCGTGTTCTGTGTTTGTTCTCACCTCACCCCAAACCATTGTAACATGTCACCTCACCCAAATGCAGGTATTTAAACTCTGTTCAGTTATAGTTGTTCTGTGTGTGTGTAACTAAAGTCTTTGAAAATGTAATAAGTTTTACGAAACGCGCTCAAGTGTCGCGTCAGACTAAGAAATAAAGAATGAATTTTGGAGAATTGATTTTTAATTTACCGTCATCAGTAAAAACAAACATAAGGAAAATTGAGAAAATTCGTGTTAGAATTATTAATCTTACTTTTTCGGTCATATTTAATAACATATATATATATATATATATATATATATATATATATATATATATATATATATATATATATATATATATATATAAACAGGCGAAACAGGTCTTTCGCGCCAAAGTAATCACTACTCAATCCTGGTTTGGCTTCTGTTGTTGGTTCGGTGCGGTGAGTCTTATTCTGGTTTAGAGGAGAAGCATTAAGAAATATCGAGAACACAAAAGCTGAAGAAAAGGTCTTATACTGTGTAAGGCAAAGTGTGCAGAAACACTGTTGTTGTGTGAGGCAGAGAGTGAAGTGTTGCTGTGTGAGGCAGAGAGTGAAGTGTTGCTGTGTGAGGCAGAGAGTGAAGTGTTGCTGTGTGAGGCAGAGAGTGAAGTGTTGCTGTGTGAGGCAGAGAGTGAAGTGTTGCTGTGTGAGGCAGAGAGTGAAGTGTTGCTGTGTGACGCAGAGAGTGAAGTGTTGCTGTGTGAGGCAGAGAGTGAAGTGTTGCTGTGTGAGGCAGAGAGTGAAGTGTTGCTGTGTGACGCAGAGAGTGAACTGTTGCTGTGTGAGGCAGAGAGTGAACTGTTGCTGTGTGAGGCAGAGAGTGTATTATTCACGCTAGTGTGTCGACTGAGTGTGTATTAGTTAGTCTAGTGTGTCTCCTGCGAGTGGTATTCACACTTAAATGCTGCAAGAGAGAGAGAGTCAGAATTGTCATCAAGTTTGCATCTATTCCCCCTTTGCTGTTGAAAAGCCAACTGCAGTCACGATATATATATTCTAAATTCATCTAAAAATATAATTGAAAATTTCCCGAAGCACGAGGGGGGAAATGATGAAGTCTAACTTCCCCCTTTTAAAGAAAATCGTGTAACATTTCAAAAATTTGAGTTAAAAGCCTTTCAAGAAAATATGAAGGCGATTATGAGGGGGGGGGGGAGTAAGACAATTCTCTATTTCCTGCATTACCGCAGACAGACTTCGATTCCGTCCTCGACAGCAATATCTTTGAGACCGACACGACTGTACCCCCTGTCTTTCAGGGGGTTAAGATGACAGCATCCGGGAGGGAGTATATCACTATCACCTGTCTGGGGATAGGTGAATGTGCACCGAAATTCCATTAGCGAGGCTTTTGCTTCAAAATAGCATCAACAGAAGCGGCTTTTGTTGACGTTAAGATGAAGTGGAACTGATCTTTAGAAACCCGAATTCTTTCATAAATACTGTAGCTCATTGGGTGCTCGGATTAATGTGCATGATCTGGCAAACATGATGTTACTAAATGGTTTTATACTTCATTTCCATTAGCGAGACATTGTAGTTAATGTCATCGCTGAATCTTGGTTAACGAACTCGGTGTTGTAGGGTTGGCTGTTGTAGTTGTCAGTCTATCAGTCCAAGTGTCTGTTGGACTTATAATCGGTCTTTATAGCTATCGCTAAATTTAACTATGTAGGCCCAAATGTTGACTGTCACCTGCACTGCATTCCCCTCACCAGGAGAGTGAGAGGCCCACAGCATCACCCTCACCAGGAGAGTGAGAAGCCCTCAGCATCACCCTCACCAGGAGAGTGAGAGGCCCCCAGCATCACCCTCACCAGGAGAGTGAGAGGCCCCCAGCATCCCCCTCACCAGGAGAGTGAGAGGCCCCCAGCATCCCCTCACCAGGAGAGTGAGAGGCCCTCAGCATCACCCTCACCAGGAGAGTGAGAGGCCCCCAGCATCCCCCTCACCAGGAGAGTGAGAGGCCCTCAGCATCACCCTCACCAGGAGAGTGAGAGGCCCCCAGCATCCCCCTCACCAGGAGAGTGAGAGGCCCCCAGCATCCCCCTCACCAGGAGAGTGAGAGGCCCCCAGCATCCCCCTCACCAGGAGAGTGAGAGGCCCTCAGCATCTCCCTCACCAGGAGAGTGAGATCTTGGTATTCAAGCAGCACGAGGTGATGGATGGGGTGGGTTCATTATCTCCTGTAATCATTATGCAAAAATCTGCGACGATGAATTAGCAGAGATAACTAGAAAGACAGAGGGACAAGGGACCGCTGAACGCGTGTTGAACGACAGAGAGAAAGTAGAGAGGTCGAGTAGATGGTGAGATCGAGCAGATAACGAGGTAGTGAGAGATGACGAGGTCGAATAGTTGATGAAGCCGAGCAGTTTGATGAGGTGAAGGTGTCTCAATCCGCCCCCTTCCATCTCTCTCTCTGTCTGTCGTCTGTCTGTCTGTCTGTCTGTCTGTCTGTCTGTCTGTCTGTCTGTCTGTCTGTCTGTCTGTCTGTCTGTCTGTCTGTCTGTCTCTGTCTCTCTCTCTCTCTCTCTCTCTCTCTCTCTCTCTCTCTCTCTCTCCTCTCTCTCTCTCTCTCTCTCCTCTCTCTCTCTCTCTCTCTCTCTCTCTCTCTCTCTCTCTCTGCTCTCTCCTCCTTCTCTCTCTCCTCTCTCTCTCCTCTCTCTCTCTCTCTCATAGATCCTCCATACGATTAGATATTCGCAGCAGGTACAGTCGTAGCCTCCATCATTGGTGAGGGCTGTGGGGAGGGAGTTGACTTACTGCAGCTCAACTGCCTTTATGAGACCAACAGAAGATCATTATCATAATGAGAAATGTGGCTGCTCTCTCCCCACCCCCCTTCTCTCACTCGCATATCTCTATCTCCCTCACATCCCTCTCACTCAGGTAATATCTCTCTCTCATCTCCCCCTCACAACTGAGCAATGAGAAGAAGCAGAAGTATTAAGAAACATTATCGCAATCTTAGAAGACGAAGATCTGTATTGTATTCCAGTGCTGCGTGATGGGAAGAAGTATTTGAATACGGTATCTATAGGACAATATTGTTGGAAATCATCTCTGACGCGTGGAATTAGAGCTCTGTGAATAATTAGGGAGCCTTTGTGTTCCCGAATGTCTTTTCTCCGCTTCTCATTTGTTTGGTCCCTGCACCTGACCGGAGACATTGTCGCAGGTTCGTCAACACGTGCTGGCAGGTGTTTTGTTGTCAGTTTCTTGCAAGCAAAATTCAATATTTTTTAGTCGAATCTACCATTTTCAGCCTCAAGTTATGTAGTGTGTTTAAGTTTCTATTTCTATATATATATATATATACTATATTATATATATATATATATATATATATATATATATATATAATATATATATATATAGATAGATAGGATAGATAGATACTGTTTGCTCAAGATGTTGAATATTTGAGTGTTGTTTGATCGAAATGATAAATCTAAAAACACTGTTTGTTTGTTTTTATTTGCTAGACGTTGCGTTAATACTAATATTGAAAACATTTTACATGCCTTTTTATCTTTGAGTGTGGTGTGTGTGTGTGTACTCACCTATTTGTACTCACCTATTTGTGCTTGCGGGGGTTGAGCTTTGGCTCGTTGTTCCCGCCTCTCAACTGTCAATCAACTGGTGTACAGATTCCTGAGCCTACTGGGCATCATATCTATACACTTGAAACTGTGTATGGAGTCAGCCTCCACCACATCACTGCCTAATGCATTCCATCCGTTAACTACTCTGACACTGAAAAAGTTATCTCTCTCTCTTTCCCCACTTTT
>WNGS01001090.1:27499-39244 GCA_020271785.1 Procambarus virginalis | reverse complement strand
TTGCTCCTGGCAGTATGGGTTCGAGTCACTTCTGGGGTGTGAGTTTTCAGTCGCATATAGTCCTAAGACCATTCAGGCTTGTTCGCATTTGTGTTCCTCACGTGTGCCCAAAGAATGAGGTGATTCATAAAATGCTATGCCCAAGATTTCCATCCAAGTTCCGACGGGGGAGTGGTTCAAATGCTTGGCTATCACTTCTTTGTCTGGACTTTATGGTCAAGCGGATTAAGTGTCCTGTAGATACCAGTTGCGTTGCTCCTGGCAGTATGGGTTCGAGTCACTTCTGGGGTGTGAGTTTTTAGTCGCATATAGTTCTGGGGACCATTCAGGCTTGTTCGCATTTGTGTTCCTCACGTGTGCCCCAAAGAATGAGGTGATTTGATAAAGTGCTATGCCCAAGATTACCATCCGAGTGCCGGCGGGGAAGTGGTTCAAATAGCTTCGGCTATCACTTCTTTGTCCGGACGTGATGGTCAAGCGGATTAAGGCGTCCTGTAGATACCAGTTGCGTTGCTCCTGGCAGTATGGGTTCGAGTCACTTCTGGGGTGTGAGTTTTCAGTCGCATATAGTCTGGGGACCATTCAGGCTTGTTCGCATTTGTGTTCCTCACGTGTGCCCCAAAGAATGAAGTGATTTGATAAAATGCTATGCCCAAGATTACCATCCGAGTGCCGGCGGGAAGTGGTTCAAATAGCTTCGGCTATCACTTCCTTTGTCCGGACGTGATGGTCAAGCGGATTAAGGCGTCCTGTAGATACCAGTTGCGTTGCTCCTGGCAGTATGGGTTCGAGTCACTTCTGGGGTGTGAGTTTTCAGTCGCATATAGTCCTGGGGACCATTCAGGCTTGTTCGCATTTGTGTTCCTCATGTGGGCCCCAAAGAATGAGGTGATTTGATAAAATGCTATGCCCAAGATTACCATCCGAGTGCCGGCGGGAAGTGGTTCAAATAGCTTCGGCTATCACTTCCTTTGTCCGGACGTGATGGTCAAGCGGATTAAGGCGTCCTGTAGATACCAGTTGCGTTGCTCCTGGCAGTATGGGTTCGAGTCACTTCTGGGGTGTGAGTTTTCAGTCGCATATAGTCCTGGGGACCATTCAGGCTTGTTCGCATTTGTGTTCCTCACGTGTGCCCCAAAGAATGAGGTGATTTGATAAAATGCTATGCCCAAGATTACCATCCGAGTGCCAGCGGGAAGTGGTTCAAATAGCTTCGGCTATCACTTCCTTTGTCCGGACGTGATGGTCAAGCGGATTAAGGCGTCCTGTAGATACCAGTTGCGTTGCTCCTGGCAGTATGAGTTCGAGTCACTTCTGGGGTTTGAGTTTTCAGTCGCATATAGTCCTGGGGACCATTCAGGCTTGTTCGCATTTGTGTTCCTCACGTGTGCCCCAAAGAATGAGGTGATTTGATAAAATGCTATGCCCAAGATTACCATCCGAGTGCCGGCGGGGAAGTGGTTCAAATAGCTTCGGCTATCAC
Organism: Procambarus virginalis; assembly: GCA_020271785.1. Lineage (NCBI taxonomy): Eukaryota > Metazoa > Arthropoda > Malacostraca > Decapoda > Cambaridae > Procambarus > Procambarus virginalis. Next base: position 37,761 of record WNGS01001090.1, on the reverse strand, counting down.
TTCCTTTTTCCGGACGTGATGGTCAAGCGGATTAAGGCGTCCTGTAGATACCAGTTGCGTTGCTCCTGGCAGTATGGGTTCGAGTCACTTCTGGGGTGTGAGTTTTCAGTCGCATATAGTCCTGGGGACCATTCAGGCTTGTTCGCATTTGTGTTCCTCACGGTGCCCCAAAGAATGAGGTGATTTGATAAAATGCTATGCCCAAGATTACCATCCGAGTGCCGGCGGGAAGTGGTTCAAATAGCTTCGGCTATCACTTCCTTTGTCCGGACGTGATGGTCAAGCGGATTAAGGCGTCCTGTAGATACCAGTTGCGTTGCTCCTGGCAGTATGGGTTCGAGTCACTTCTGGGGTGTGAGTTTTCAGTCGCATATAGTCCTGGGGACCATTCAGGCTTGTTCGCATTTGTGTTCCTCACGTGTGCCCAAAGAGTGAAGTGATTGGATAAAATGCTATGCCCAAGATTACCATCCGAGTGCCGGCGGGGAAGTGGTTCAAATAGCTTTGGCTATCACTTCCTTTGTCCGGACGTGATGGTCAAGCGGATTAAAGTGTCCTGTAGATACCAGTTGCGTTGCTCCTGGCAGTATGGGTTCGAGTCACTTCTGGGGTGTGAGTTTTCAGTCGCATATAGTCCTGGGACCATTCAGGCTTGTTCGCATTTGTGTTCCTCACGTGTGCCCCAAAGAATGAGGTGATTTGATAAAATGCTATGCCCAAGATTACCATCCGAGTGCCGGCGGGAAGTGGTTCAAATAGCTTGGCTATCACTTCCTTTGTCTGGACGTGATGGTCAAGCGGATTAAGGTGTCCTGTAGATACCAGTTGCGTTGCTCCTGGCAGTATGAGTTCGAGTCACTTCTGGGGTGTGAGTTTTCAGTCGCATATAGTTCTGGGGACCATTCAGGCTTGTTCGCATTTGTGTTCCTCACGTGTGCCCCAAAGAATGAGGTGATTTGATAAAGTGCTATGCCCGCGAAAACCATCCGAGTGCCGGCGGGGAAGTGGTTCAAATAGCTTCGGCTATCACTTCTTTTGTCCGGACGTGATGGTCAAGTGGATTAAGGCGTCCTGTAGATACCAGTTGCGTTGCTCCTGGCAGTATGGGTTCGAGTCACTTCTGGGGTGTGAGGTTTCAGTCGCATATTGTCCTGGGGACCATTCAGGCTTGTTCGCATTTGTGTCCATCACGTGTGCCCCAAAGAATTAGGTGATTTGATGAAATGCTATGCCCAAAATTACCATCCGAGTGCCGGCGAGGAAGTGGTTCAAATAGTTTTGGCTATCACTTCCTTTGTCTGGACGTGATGGTCAAGCGGAATAAGTCGTCCTCTAGATACCAGTTGCGTTGCTCCTGGCAGTATGGGTTCGAGTCACTTCTGGGGTGTGAGTTTTCAGTCGCATATAGTCCTAAGGACCATTCAGGCTTGTTCGCATTTGTGTTCCTCACGTGCTCACGTGAGGAACATTCAGGCTTGTTCGCATTTGTGTCCATCACGTGTACCCAAAGAATTAGGTGATTTGATAAAATGCTATGCCCAAAATTACCATCCGAGTGCTGGCGAGGAAGTGGTTCAAATAGTTTTGGCTATCACTTCTTTTGTCCGGACGTGATGGTCAAGTGGATTAAGGCGTCCTGTAGATACCAGTTGCATTGCTCCTGGCAGTATGGGTTCGAGTCACTTCTGGGGTGTGAGGTTTCAGTCGCATATTGTCCTGGGGACCATTCAGGCTTGTTCGCATTTGTGTTCCTCACGTGTGCCCCAAAGAATTAGGTGATTTGATAAAATGCTATGCCCAAGATTACCATCCGTGTGCCGGCGGGGAAGTGGTTCAAATAGCTTTGGCTATCACTTCCTTTGTCCGGACGTGATGGTCAAGCGGATTAAGGCGTCCTGTAGATACCAGTTGCATTGCTTCTGGCAGTATGAGTTCGAGTCACTTCTGGGGTTTGAGTTTTCAGTCGCATATCCCAGCAAACACAGAACGTTTGTGAACGTTTTTAAATGGTGCCACAAAGGTAATACTCTAACATTTGACATAAATACGTATATCTGACGTTCTTAAAACCACTAGATATAACTAAAAACATGTTTTCTTGAGACACGGTTTTTTAAGATACATGTAAAAATTTAAAAAAAATAGTAATGCTATGGAATTATAATGTTTTCATGCTCTATATATAAAAAAACAATTTTCAGTCAACATTTCGATTTTTTTGTTTATTTTATGTAAACCTATCCAATTTACATTCTTATAACATAAATATAACATTTATATGTCGTCAATATAACGTTATTTACACGACATCGTTACGTTATTATAATGTTATATTAACGTATAATGCCTGTATAAAAAAGCTGAAATTTTGAGCTTTATATTTTAAACCTTGTGAAATTGTCGTAAAACTTGGAATAATAGAGTAAGCATGCTTTATTTATGAAAATATAGAAAGAAATCAACAAAAACATAAACCACATGTCACCTAGCAATAATTCTTTGTCTTTCTAGTAAATGTAATTTAAGCTTGGACAATTAATCTTTCTTCATATGACAGGGTTCTATTTTGGGGTATTAACTTTGTTATCCTCCGCTGGACGCATTCTAGTAAATTTATATCCATGCTGTGGATATACTGTGACCAAAAGTGAAGTGCTTATATATCTAAATGGAGCCTAAACAGAGCAAGATATATCTGAAGAACAATGAACCGATATCTTAATTATTACTAATGTTTCAATACATAAATCCCAGTGTTCTGTTTGCCTTATTAGGAACATTTATTCATTGTTTTTTTTTTAATTCTTACTAATCATAACTCCCAGATCCCTTTCATAATTCGACTTCACAATCTCAGCACCATGCATGCATCTAGCTTATATCTTGTAACTCGATCTATCGTCATTACCTATCCTTTAAACCTTACATTTGTTAGTATTAAACGGCATCCGCCAATCTTTTGATCATATTTCAGTACCCAATTTAGATCGTTCGATCGATCAATTTAAACCTCCTTGTATCATGTATCATCATACATGATGATATAATGATACACACTACTGGTATGCTGATGATATAATGTTACACACTACTTGTTATGCTAACATGCAGAACACTCTTAACTCTGCATTAGTCTCATGTCAGGACTTAGGTTTAGTCATATCTCAGCAGAGGAAACGAAGATACTAAACGGGTGTCCACCCAGGCAGGGAGGAGCTGTTCACAAGATGCAACTGTCTGATGGCTCCCAGCTTGACTATGTTAACAGATTCAAATACCTTAAAATTTGCCTTGTATTGTCCTTTTGTATTCAGACTCTGTCGTCAGTATAATGAGAGGCTCCATAAGCCCTCTTGGAGATGTTGCAGGTTATCACTCAGGCTATCGTGCCAATGTCACAATTGTCAAAATGATGTACCTTGCATACATCAGATCTTTAGTGGATTATGCTGCACCTCTGCTTGCCTTGATGACTGAAAGAAAGCTTAAAGGGCTTGAAAACTTGCAGAACGAAGCCTTGAAGATAATCTTTGGATGCCCCTCGTACCACAAAGATACTTAACATGAGGAAGGAACTTAATATTCCGAGCGTTGTTTATCGTGTTACTGAAATTAACTGTCAAATTGGTATAAAAATGCTAAGGCTAGCTCATCCTAACTCTTGCACAGAAGCCCTCCAGAATGTCTTTATTGAAGGTCAACATTGTTTCATGTGGCACTGTATCAAAAGCTTTGCTAAAGTCAAGGTACACAACATCACAATCCTTACCACTATCAACTGCCTCAACTATGCTGGAATAAAAAGAGAGCAAATTTGTTAAACATGAACGGCCATGTGTAAAACCATGTGTTGCGACTTAACCCCATTGATTCTAAATCTTTGTTTCCTTTGGTATAGCCATGCCCTAATTCATCTTAATATAGAATCCACAATATAGTGAGCCTCTATCTTTTTAATCAGTCTTTTATGTGGCACTGTATAAAAGCTTATGAGTGGGGAGTCCGTATAAACAACTGGTCCTCTACCCCCCTCAATCCGAACTATTTTCCTTGCTTCTTGCACTGAAATGTGTACAAGTCTCTAAACTGATACATTAATTGTGACTCTTTATCATCCTTAATTGCTCTCAACTCTTTAAGACATACTGTAACATGCACGTGTCTGAAGCTAGACACAAATACAACAAAATTATTAATTATAACAAGAGACTTCGAACTAGGTACCTCACAGGAAGGTGTCCTCAGTCCTACCTTATTTAATATCTTAATAAACACGCTGTTAAACTCTGTACCGAGCAAACCCAACGTCCACATCATTATAGCTATGCTGATGATATAATGATACACACCACTGGGTATGCTGATGATATAATTATACACACCACTGGGTATGCCGATGATACACACCACTGGGTATGCTGATGATATAATGATACACACAACTGGGTATGATGATGATATAGATACACACCACTGGGTATGCTGATGATATAGTGATACACACCACTGGGTATGCTGATGATATAGTGATACACACCACTGGGTATGCTAACATGCAGAACACTCTTAACTCTGTATTAGACTCATGTCAGGACCTAGGTTTAATTATCTCAGCAGAGAAAACAAAGATACTAAATCGGCGCCCACCCAGGCAGGGAGGAGCTGTTCGCAAGATGCAACTGTCTGATGGCTCCCAGCTTGACTATGTAAACAGATTCAAATACCTTGGCCTTGAAGTGCCACTGTATGGTCCTGTTGTATTCAGACTCTGTCGTCAGTATAAACAGAGGCTCCGAGCTCTCAAGGCTGTTGCAGGTTATCACTCAGGCTATGGTGCCAATGTCAGAATTGTCAAAATGATGTACCTTGCATACATCAGATCTTTAGTGGATTATGCTGCACCTCTGCTTGTTTTGATGTCTGAAAGAAAGCTTGGAGGGCTTGAAAAATTGCAGAACGAAGCCTTGAGGATAATCCTTGGGTGCCCTCGTACCACAAAGATACTTAATATGAGAAGGGAACTTAATATTCTGAGCGTTGTTGATCGTGTTACTGAAATTGACTGTCAAATTAGTATTAAAATGCTTAGGCTAGCTCATTCTAGTCCTTGCACAGAAGCCCTCCAGAATTTCTTTATTGAAGATCAGCATTGTTCCAAATGGATAACAAAAACTGGAACTCAACTCAGAATGTATCAGGTTCATGATTTGTACCAAGAGAAACAACAACGGCACTTTCCTGCACCGTGGGAGGTTACACCCTTTCCAGTTTTAATCCCTCCCTTTCCACCCAAGAAGCAAATTAGAGATCAGGCCAAGCTTCGTCTTGAGGCAAAGCTCAACGCCTTAAGCCATATTGATGCTCTGTCCACAGAGCATTCTCTCTCTCAAATCATATACACTGATGGTTCCCTACACCGCACCACGGGTGCAGCTGGAAGTGCAGTTGTTCTGACAATGGGCGATGGCTTGTACTTTGAGTGGGGAGTCCGTATAAACAACTGGGCCTCTACCCTTCAGACCGAACTATTTGCCTTGCTCCTTGCACTGAAATGTGTACAAGTCTCCAAACTTGATACATTAATTGTAAGTGACTCCTTATCATCCTTAAATGCTCTCAACTCTTTAAGACATAACTGTAACATGCTCGTGTCCGAGGCTAGACACAAATACAACAAAATTATTAAGGATGGTAACAGAGTCCATTTCATGTGGTCTGGATCTCATGTTGGCCTCCGAATGCATGATAGAGCTGATAAGTTAGCCAAAGAATCTGCCTTTAAAGGAGACGTATGAGTGTAACCTTGGATTGTCAATGAGCAATCTGAGAGCAGCAGTACACCGAGAACTTCAACAAGATCTTGTAGATATGAGGCAAATTGAAATTGACACCAGTAATTCCATCTATCATCATACTATCATGCAAGAGGAGCCACACATCTATGGATCATCCAATAAAATCAGCAGACTTCTAGATGTTACTACTGTTCGGCTTAAACTGTGTTACAACTCTCTCTGGGATTTCTAATTATCTGCTGATGTAGACCTGACCAAATGTAAACTGGGTCAACAAGCACACCCTCTGTCACTATGTGATGGAGTGCGAAAAGACTTGAATTGAATTGAATTGAATTCAGAGACAATTTTATAATAAATGTTCCAGAGATTTTTTATTTATTTATTTATTTATTTATTTATTTATTTATTTATTTATTTATTTATTTATTTATTTATATACAAGAAGGTACATTGGGTTTGTGAGAATACATTGAATAGTACAGTATTTACAATCTTGTAAAGCCACTAGTACGCACAGCGTTTCGGGCAGGTCCTTAATCTAACAGATAATTTTAAGTAGGTAATATCTATCAGAATTGATAAATGATGACAAATACGTTGCAAGAGAAAAATGAGATGAGAGAGCTTAGTAAGTATATTAAAGCACATTGGTATATTAAAGCTCTGATTGATTACATTGACAGCTTGATTGGTAATTTAAACAAGATTAATAGACACCATACAGCAGATTGACAGCACATATAAGACAGCAATGATCACAATGGTAAAATGTTCAGATTGGGTACATAAAGATTGGGAGACTGGGTAGCAATAGATACAGATAAACAAGATTAATAAACACCATACAGCAGATTGGCAGCACATATAAGAAGACAGCAATGATCACAATGGTAAAGATGTTCGAATTGGGTACATAAAGGTTGGGAGATTGGGTAGCAATAGATACAGTGCAATTTTAAGGCAAAAGGTGAAAAACTATGAAGATGAAATTAGGTACTTTTTAGTATTGTTTTTGAATGATGTAAAAGTTGGACAGCTTTTCAATTCAATAGGGAGTGAGTTCCATAAACTGGGTCCCTTTATTTGCGTAGAGTGTTTACACAGATTAAGTTTAACTCTGGGGATATGAAAGAGATATTTATTTCTGGTGTGGTGATAATGGGTCCTATTTTAGTTCATTATTAACAACGTTAATTAGTGTATGTGGGTTGGGGTTGGAGTAGATGAGGGTAGTATCATCAGCAAACAAAATAGGTTTCAGAATGTTAGAGACATTAGGCAGATCATTGATCATATCATTGATCATTGATTGATCATTGATCATAAGAAATAGAAGAGGTCCCAAGATGCTGCCCTGTTCTGCCAAGATGTTTAAATATTTCATTCAAAATGATCTGCTACCAGAAATCTTAGCCAAATATCCCCTATTTGCTAACTAAGATAAGTAAATGATAAGTAAATTGCCTCGCCAATTATATATACGAGGGAATGATTAAGGGTCGCGGGACGAAATGCGCATTGCTGCCCTCACCTGTGACGTCACAGTGACATCGCCGCCAGATCAACAGAGCGGCCATTTTGTCGTCAGTGCAGTCAGCGGACAGAGGACAAACGCTTCATGCAAGTATTATCGTAAGTAAACACTTATATTTTATTATATTATTAGATTCTAGTGCTGGCTATAGTGCTAGTGTATGTGGAGGTGAGGCTGGCTATAGTGCTAGTGTATGTGGAGGCGAGGCTGGCTATAGTGCTAGTGTATGTGGAGGCGAGGCTGGCTATAGTGCTAGTGTATGTGGAGGCGAGGCTGGCTATAGTGCTAGTGTATGTGGAGGCGAGGCTGGCTATAGTGCTAGTGTATGTGGAGGCGAGGCTGGCTATAGTGTTAGTGTATGTGGAGGCGAGGCTGGCTATAGTGCTAGTGTATGTGGAGGCGAGGCTGGCTATAGTGCTAGTGTATGTGGAGGCGAGGCTGGCTATAGTGCTAGTGTATGTGGAGGCGAGGCTGGCTATAGTGCTAGTGTATGTGGAGGTGAGGCTGGCTATAGTGCTAGTGTATGTGGAGGCGAGGCTGGCTATAGTGCTAGTGTAAGTGGAGGCGAGGTCGGGCAGTGCTAGTGTGTGTGGAGGTGAGGCCGGGCAGTGCTAGTGTATGTGGAGGCGAGGCTGGGTAGTGCTAGTGAATGTGGAGGCGAGGCCGGCAGTGCTAGTGTATGTGGAGGCGAGGCCGGGCAGTGCTAGTGTATGTGGAGGCGAGGCCGGGCAGTGCTAGTGTATGTGGAGGCGAGGCTGGGTAGTGCTAGTGTATGTGGGGGCGAGGCCGGGCAGTGCTAGTGTATGTGGAGGCGAGGCCGGGCAGTGCTAGTGTATGTGGGGGTGAGGCCGGGCAGTGCTAGTGTATGTGGAGGCGAGGCCGGGCAGTGCAGGTTTATTGGAGAGGCGAGGCCAGGCAGTGCTAGTGTATGGAACTGAGGACTCAGGCCCCAAGCCCTGGGCACGGGGACCTGAGCACAGCTGAGGGTTAGCCAACATTAGAGGGTTGTGTTGATTGCCTGAAATTATTTAAATTGTTTAATGTATTGAATGGCATTTTTCAAGTTACATTTTTTAAATTACTGAACTATATTCTAGGTTCTAGGATAGGCTAGGTTAGGCTCATCTGTAAAAATTGAATTAAGCCAAGCCTAGAACCTAGTTCAGTAATTTAAAAAATGTTGTAACTTGAAAAATGCCATTCAATACATTAAACAATTTAAATAATTTCAGGCAATTAACACAACCCTCTCATGTTGGCTAACCCTCTCTCATGTTGGTTAATAATTTAATTATTTTTTTTATGGATTAATCTTTGCTGTTGATAGTGCTTGTTGTGTGTCTGCAGGTGCATTCAGTGTGTGTATGATGCCTGGTGTTAAAAAATTATTTCTTACTCGTTCATGCTCTCATTTAGACGTTTGGCCTCGACGAGGTTCAGTCTTATGACTGGTGTGGCACGTTTCTGTTGAAATGTAGTCTTTTCGAGACTACACTTCAAATATTACCTAACATACACGGTCTAATATATCTATCTGTGTGAAATAGATTAAATCCATTTATTTTATATTCAGCTAATAGTTCTCTATTTTCTACATTCATCCATGTTTTGGTAAGTGCAATAATATGTATTGTTTCATTGCAGATAAGAGATTCCAGATCGTTCCAGATTTCCGAAGTACTGAAACGCACACCATACAGGCTTGGTGGATCTAGGTGATTATGTGTGTATATGTATTTGTGTGTAAATCACAAAAATTAACATGTGGTGAAAAATGTGACAGTGTCAGACCGTGAAAGAAGAATTGAACCAGGAATTTCCGTAAATACTTTCATATTTAAATAATACATCTTCAGGAGGAATGATTCCTTCTGAAGATGTATTATTGAAATATGAAAGTACTTAAGGAAATTTCTGTTTCAATTCTTCCTCAGTGGTATGACACTGTCATACGTAATTACCCAAGTTTTGAAAGTGAACAAATTGTTTACATTGGTTTATAATTTAACAGTGTCAGACACAATTATATCTTACTCATAAATACCATTATATACCTCACTTGTTGTAATATATACACACATGAAGTGTATTATGTAGCATTATCTGTAATCAACTGATTTTCAGAGCTGCTCATTACAAAATACTCTTTAAAAAAGTGCTTCTTAACAATAAGAGCATTTCAATATATCCATAATCATCTGTATCAAACCTTATTACAGGTAAAACCAGTAGGCATTCTACTGTATTTAATCAAACCCTTATTAGAATAATAGATCTTGTAATGATTTTGCAAAAATAGTGGCATTTACTATTTTTAAAAGATTATTAAAAAATTTACCGATATGGTGCATTCAGAAGACTAACCAAATTTTTCACTTTATCAAAATAGAAAATATCTCGTAAACTCCGAAACTCGGAAAAATCCAGATGACAACTAATTTTTCACCTGCTACAGCAACAGGAATGTTTGTGTGTGTGTGTGTATATTTGTGTTGTTGAATATGACCGAAAGTGTAAGATAATGATTCTAACACAAATCGTCTGAATATTTGTTTTTCTTCACTGTCAAGAGTACAGTAGTTAAAAATTTACTCGAGTTTATTTTCACACTTTATTTATGGTCTTTTTGTCCCTCTCCTTACTGCTGCGGCTGCTGTTTCCGCATCTTTGCATCGCTTGTATGTTTGGGGTTTTGGCCTCTTGCTATATAGTGATTCCATTTGTGTGTGTTTGGGTCTCTGGCCTCTCGCAATTTCTGTTGAACAACCCCCTTTTCCTAGTTCTGCATCTCTCCTTTGGTATAAATTTTGTTGTGCCTTATCATATATTTCACAAAACTTGACATACATCTCATTTACTTCATGTCCTATCAGTAAGTGTTTCTGTCAAATTCTTTAAGGAAAGTTTATCATCCTGATTGCAGATCTCCT
>WNGS01001088.1:50671-75250 GCA_020271785.1 Procambarus virginalis | reverse complement strand
CAGGACACACAACAACCAGGCCCTCGCCAGGAACACACAACAACCAGGCCCTCGCCATACACACAACAACCAAGCCCTCGCCATACACACAACAACCAAGCCTCGTCATACACACAACAACCAAGCCCTCGCCAGGACACACAACAACCAAGCCCTCGCCAGGACACACAACAACCAGGCCCTCGCCAGGACACACAACAACAGCCCTCGCCAGGACACACAACAACCAGCCCTTGCCAGGACACACAACAACCAGGCCCTCGCCAGGACACACAACAACCAGGCCCTCGCCATACACACAACAACCAGGCCTCGCCAGGACACACAACATCCAGGCCCTCGCCATACACACAACAACAGGCCCTCGCCATACACACAACAACCAAGCCTCGCCAGGACACACAACAAACCAAGCCCTCCATACACACAACAACCAGGCCTCGCCAGGACACACAACAAACCAGTCCTCGCCAGGACAACAACAACCAGGCCCTCGCCAGGACACAAACAACCAAGCCCTCGCCATACACACAACAACCAAGCCTCGCCAGGACACACAACAACCAAGACCTCGCCATACACACAACAACCAGGCCCTCGCCAGGACACACAACAACCAGGCCCTCGCCATACACACAACAACCAGGCCCTCGCCATATACACAACAACCAGGCCCTCGCCAGGACACACAACAACCAGGCCCTCGCCAGGACACACAACAACCAGGCCCTCGCCGGGACACACAACAACCAGGCCCTCGCCATACACACAACAACCAAGCCCTCGCCAGGACCCACAACAACCAGTCCTTCGCCATACACACAACAACCAGGCCCTCGCCATACACACAACAACCAGGCCCTCGCCATACACACAACAACCAGGCCCTCGCCATACACACAACAACCAGTCCTCGCCAGGACACACAACAACCAAGCCCACGCCATACACACAACAACCAGGCCCTCGCCAGGACACACAACAACCAGTCCCTCGCCATACACACAACAACCAAGCCCTCGCCATACACACAATAACCAGGCCCTCGCCAGGACACACAACAACCAGTCCCTCGCCATACACACAACAACCAGGCCCTCGCCATACACACAACAACCAGGCCCTCGCCATACACACAACAACCAAGCCCTCGCCATACACACAACAACCAGGCCCTCGCCATACACACAACAACCAGTCCATCGCCATACACACAACAACCAAGCCCTCGCCATACACACAATAACCAGGCCCTCGCCAGGACACACAACAACCAGGCCCTCGCCATACACACAATAACCAGGCCCTCGCCAGGACACACAACAACCAGTCCCTCGCCATGCACACAACAACCAGGCCCTCGCCAGGACACACAACAACCAAGCCCTCGCCAGGACACACAACAACCAGGCCCTCGCCTGGACTCACAACAACCAAGCCCTCGCCAGGACACACAACAACCAAGCCCTCGCCAGGACACACAACAACCAAGCCCTCGCCAGGACACACAACAACCAATGGGTAATTGCACATCAGGAGATCATTTCATGCACGTCATAGCCTGTACCCAGTTAGCTAAGTTCGTGGCAGGAGGTAACAGATACTTATTACTCCTAACCGTCTGTAGTGACTTCATTTCCCCCTATAACACGGCGGTTCAGGGAAAACGGCAAAGGAGAGGCAATCGACCAGCAGTAGAAGAACAGATAGACAAACACGAGACCAGACGCTCTCTCGCATCTTTCTTGGGTTTGTACAGCTTTAGAATATGACAAAACCTGTCATATTCTGTAGAATATTCACCAGACAAAACTCTTGCCTTGTGGTCACTAAACATCCTTTCTTGCAATGCACTTTCAACCATCAACATGACTCTAAAGACTAATCACACCTTATCTAGTATATATTTCGTGGTCCTCCACAAAATGGGGTCAATCAAGTTGCTGCTCTTAGTCCAATTCTGTTTGCTATTTACATTGATTCATCGTTAAAAAGAGCGAGAGCCAATAAAACTGGACCTAGATTCACGAAGCTCCTTGTATTTCTTCGTAAGTATGTGTGCTACGAAGGTTCTTAAGTACCGGCTAAGATCGTGCCAACATGCGATTCAGGAAAGTGTACTTGCGAAGATTTTAGAAACTTTCAAGTAGTTTACTTAACTCTCGCAAGATGTCACTGGGACTTTTCGTGTGGCCAATCAGAGAGCAGGCAACATTCTTCATCTTAAAGATTTAGTCAATCACGACGCTGGCTTATCAGAGCTCACTTGCCACCTATTTCCGCAGTATTTTCGTATAAAATTAGAATATTTCGAAGAAAAAGAATGTTTTTTCAACTTTAGCACCGACAGTCAGCACCGACAGTCAGCACCGACAGTTAGCACCGACAGTCAGCACCGACATTGTAGTAAACTAATATTTTATATTTATTTTGTTTACCTACGTAATTCTTAGAGATATTGCGTAAATTTTCTTGTTGCTCAGAAGATTGATAAACAAGTGCTGACAATTATTGTTTATATTTACCAGAATTTACCCAAGGGCCACTAACTATCTAGTGGCCTTGGCAACGACAGAACGCCAGCGGCTTGTTAAAGGTCCCCTAATTGTCCTAATGATATTTTCTAGCTAGATTTTGGCATTTACTGCGTCAGCGAGTAGGCGATTCCATGGGTTTATAACCTTCTGGATGAAAAAAACATCTATTTTCAGTTCTACTTGAGAGGACCTACTCTTCAACACTATATCTGTGATTGCCCTGTTATCAGTGACATCAGACTAAAGGAATGAGGTACTTTGAGCTCTGTAACTGCTTCATTCACTCAGGAATATTGGAAGATATTCATGTGCTTTACCCAGATTTTGCTAGTTGGGGCTAATAGATCAGCCTTACATTTCTTTTTCTCTCCTGATTTCATGTATGACTTGCCGTCCTGTGAGGTGTGGATGTTGGATGAGCTTGTAGCTGGTTTTTGATCTACACTGTGTGGTAGATCATACAAAATAGGGAAATAGGGAAGTAGCACATTTCTGTGTATACCTGATCTTTATATATATATATATATATATATATATATATATATATATATATATATATTATATATATATATATATATATATATATATATATGAATGAAAACTCACACCCCAGAAGTGACTCGAACCCATACTCCCAGGAGCAACGCAACTGGTATGTACAAGACGCCTTAACCACTTGACCATCACGACCGGACATAATGAGGTGATAGCCGAAGCTATTTGAACCACCTTACCGCCTGCACTCGGATGGTTATCTTGGGCATAGCATTTTACCAAATCACCTCATTCTTTGGGGCACACGTGAGGAACACAAATGCGAACAAGCCTGAATGGTCCCCAGGACTATATGCGAATGAAAACTCACACCCCAGAAGTGACTCGAACCCATACTCCCAGGAGCAACGCAACTGGTATGTACAAGACGCCTTAACCACTTGACCATCACGACCGGACATAATGAGGTGATAGCCGAAGCTATTTGAACCACCTCACCGCCGGCACTCGGATGGTTATCTTGGGCATAGCATTTTACCAAATCACCTCATTCTTTGGGGCACACGTGAGGAACACAAATGCGAACAAGCCTGAATGGTCCCCAGGACTATATGCGAATGAAAACTCACACCCCAGAAGTGACTCAAACCCATACTCCCAGGAGCAACGCAACTGGTATGTACAAGACGCCTTAACCACTTGACCATCACGACCAGACATCAAGTGGTTAAGGCGTCTTGTACATACCAGTTGCGTTGCTCCTGGGAGTATGGGTTCGAGTCACTTCTGGGGTGTGAGTTTTCATTCGCATATAGTCCTGGGGACCATTCAGGCTTGTTCGCATATATATATATATATATATATATATATATATATATATATATATATATATATATATATATATATATATATATATATATATATATGAATATGAAAACTCACACCCCAGAAGTGACTCGAACCCATACTCCCAGGAGCAACGCAACTGGTATGTACAAGATGCCTTAAACCACTTGACCATCACGACCGGACATAATGAGGTGATAGCCGAAGCTATTTGAACCACCTCAAGGTGGTTCAAATCCATCCATTTGGAACCACCACCATGGTCAAGTGGTTTAAGGCGTCTTGTACATACCAGTTGCGTTGCTCCTGGGAGTATGGGTTCGAGTCACTTCTGGGGTGTGAGTTTTCATTCGCATATAGTCCTGGGGACCATTCAGGCTTGTTCGCATTTGTGTTCCTCGCGTGTGCCCCAAAGAATGAGGTGATTTGGTAAAATGCTATGCCCAAGATAACCATCCAAGTGCCGGCGGTGAGGTGGTTCAAATAGCTTCGGCTATCACCTCATTATGTCCGGTCGTGATGGTCAAGTGGTTTAAGGCGTCTTGTACATACCAGTTGCGTTGCTCCTGGGAGTATGGGTTCGAGTCACTTCTGGGGTGTGAGTTTTCATTCGCATATAGTCCTGGGGACCATTCAGGCTTGTTCGCATATATATATATATATATATATATATATATATATATATATATATATATATATATATATATATATATATATATTGTGACGATAATCTCTTATCAGAGATTTAGCCTGCTATTTCTGTATCTCATCCCGTCCTCATCAATATACAAGATACGTTTTGTAGTGGCTAAACGTATATATTAAGATAGCCACACGTACCAGCAACTCCCTCCTCCCCCCCACTCCAGCACCTGCTGTACACACCTGGTCGACGCGCCGAACCCTTCAACTGCCTAACTAGCGACTTGCGGCCATCCAGCTTCCTCATTGGCCGCCAACCAACACACCACTCCGGTTCCTCGCCAATCACAAGTCCTCGCCAGTTATTGTTGGAGTCCCTTGCGTTTCTGCCAGCCAGAATATCGTGTGCTCTCAGACTATGAACACCTAAGTGACTCACCTTGTGTGGTCAAATAGAGGTTTATAGTTAGTGCATATATTCCAGCATTCATATTTTATTTACTTTTGTATGTCAATTCTCCTCCCCATTAACGTAATCTATTTTCATGTTTATTTATTTTTCCACTTGACATTTTTACCATTAAGCCAAGATTTTGCATTTGTTTCAATTTGTGTTTTTTATTGTTATTAAAATCCATTGTTTATTATTGTGTTTTACGTTTCGTACCTTACCACAGATTACCAATCACGCAGTCATTCTTTTTTCTCTCTTTTTTTTCCTTTTCTTTTTTTATATATTATATGTGGCCCAGCACTGACACCTGCTAGTTGGAAGACTGCCGACCACCATTTCCAACTCGTTACCGTCACATATAAATGGGGGTCTGTCCACGGAGCTTCACTCAGGTATTGGTAATTGTGGTAAGCATACTTGGCTCTTATTTCCCTTGCTTCCATTATTTACATTAATCATTTTTATTTTATATGGTGCTGTGTATATTGTACATTACGGGAATAGCATATGGTGAGAGTGAGACAACTTTGGATTACGTGGTGACTGTAGGCCGCATACTCTTAATTGGTCGTCTCCCCCTTCCGTGTTATCCTCCGTGTTTAACATCTTTGTCCCCAGATATTTCTCACTTTTTGACAGATTATCACATAGGTACCCTGGTACTGTGGTCTGTCTCCGGGTCAATAGCACCCAAGTCCTGCAATCCGACTCTAGGAGGAAAAAGAGGGCTTTAGATCCTCTAGCACGAACTATTATTGGCGAATTGGGACCTCGCCGATAGTTCTCGTCACCAGTTGACACTCGCACCCCTACTCGTCGGTCATTCTTTGGAGCACAAAGTTCGCTAATTCTGTAAATACCATATTCAATTTCAGTGGGTACCATTGCTTATGTTCTATAGTGACTTGGCAAGGTATGACTACATTTTTTGGACTACCTCATTTATTTTGAAGCCATTTAGTGTTTCACTTGTATTTTAAACTCAGTTTTCACTAATTAGTAGGATTTTCTTGCCTTTATCCTCCCATAGTGAGTACCAGGTACAAGATTTCCTGCGACCTTATTCATTTACCATCTTGAATTAACTTTAATTATTAATAATTCCCCACAGGATAGGTATCAGTTGCCACGTTTCCTGTTTCTGACATTCACCATATTCTCACTATATTCGTGTCTCCTTTGTTTTGCTATATTTTCACCATGTTCCGCTTACAAGCTTTCAAAGCAGATCCAGAAAGTGAAATAGGGACCTTACGTCACGCTAAGAGGGTCGATTTGTTAACTCTTGCACATGAGTATCACTTGGAAGTTCCTGATGGAGCCAACAAATTTGCCATTAATAATATGATACTGGATCACCTTGCTGATGAAGGTATTATAGATTCTTCTACTCATGAACAGTACATTATTTCAGATAAGGATGACTTGAGAGCGATAAAGCTCAAATTGGAACTTGCCAAGATCGAGCTACAGCAACAACAAGAAGCAGCTGCAAGCAGAGAGCGTGAAGCTGCAATCAGAAAGAAGCGCCCTCAGAAAGGAAGAAGCTGCCCTCAGAAAGGAAGAACAAGAAAGAGAATCCGCCTCAAGGAAAGGGAGGCCGCACTGAAGAAAAGAAAGTGACAGAGAGGCCGCACTGAAGAAGGAAGAAAGTGAACGTGAGTTGGCCTTATACCAACAGCGACTCGAGATACAACGTGACCACGACAAACGACAGGCAGAAGCAATGCTAGAATGTCGTACCGAGAACTCACGAGGGACGCTGCACACCAAGCTCAACTCCAACAAGCGGCAGCTAGTCTTCCTCCCAGTTTCAATATCTCCCATGCAAGTAAGTTAATGCCCCCGTTCCTCGAAACGGAGGTTGATGTGTTCTTTACCACTTTTGAGACCCTTGCTGTTCAACTTAATTGGCCTGACGACCAATGGGCTACCCTTCTCAGAGTACATTTAACAGGTAGAGCAGCAGTCACACTCAGCACTTTGGCTTCGGAAAACGACTACACCACCCTGAAACAAGCTGTGTTGGACGCCTACCTTCTCTCCACCGAAAGCTATCGACGAAAGTTTCGTGACTACGTCAAGGCAAGTACCACCACCTTCTTAGAATTTGCTAACACCAAACGAAGATATTTCATGAAATGGCTGGAGGCAGCACATGTCTCTACTTTTTCAGAACTTGTCAACCTCATACTGGTTGAAGAATTTTTGAGACGTGTACCTCCTCCTGTCCGCCTATACTTAGCAGACAAGGAAGAGACGGAGTTAGTGAAGTGTGCGAAGTCAGCTGACACTTACAGCCTCATCCACCGGCTGACTCCAGACCTACCAGCAAGAAGTCTTGGTACAGTTACGAGAAAGCGAGCCCAGATCAAGGTACCTCTCAACTGTACTGCAGGTATTGTCGATTATATGGACACACCATTGACAAATGTGGTAAGTCCCAATCTAAAGGTAACGTCGAACCCCCTAAGTCTAAACCTACTCACCCTAAGTCCGGTAAGCCTGTAATGAATGTTGGTGTTCATGCTAATGATCTCTCTCTCTTTACCAAGCATCTATATCCAGGAACTATCTCTACCCACGGTTCAGATTCAGAGGGACGTTTCGGACTTAAGATCCTACGGGACACAGCGGCTCTACAATCGATCGTCTTGAAATCGGCTGTGCCCAACGTCGCCTACACAGGAGAGACTGTGTTCATCACTGACCTTACTGCTACAACTCCTTATCCCCTTGCAAGAGTTTACCTAGATTGTCCCTTCGTGACCGGTGAAGTCCAAGTCGCCGTCAGGGAAAAGCCTTTTCCCATGCCTGGAGTGCAACTTCTCCTGGGCAACGACTTGGCAGAAGACCAACAACCAAACAACCTGATCGTCAAGGACATATCCAAGGTAAGCAACTCTGTGGTGGATAACCCGATTTTTGAACATTTTCCAGTAAAGGTTCAAGAGAGTGATGAAGGTTCTCCTCCTGTTATGGTGACCACCCGTGCTCAAGCTGCACGTCCACAGCCAGCCGACTCTACTGCTACCGCTGTCCCTCAGGACCCTTCGAAACTACCCCCTAACCTGACCGCGGTGGAGTTCCGTAAGTTACAGAGAGATGATCTTACATTGACACCATTATTCTTTCAGGCTGAAACCCAATCCGACAGTGTTCCTGGGTTCTTTATGGAGAACGAAATACTCTATCGCAGGTATAGACCCAGTAAACTGAAGGACGAGGACGATTGGGCAAACGTTGAACAACTAGTGATTCCTACCAGCCTGCGGCCCACGATTCTACACCTGGCCCACGGCGCTTTGTCACACTATGGGTTCAACAAGACTTACCATGGAATTCGACAAGACTACTACTGGCCAGGTATGGTAAACGACATCAAATCGCATGTCAAATTATGCCACGTGTGTCAGTTAGCCGGGAAACCGAACGTTTCCATTCCCAGAGCACCACTGATACCCATCCAGGTGCCTGAGGAACCGTTCCACAAGCTCATTATCGACTGCGTTGGTCCTTTGCCTCGGACCAGTGCAGGCAACGCATATATCTTAACCATCCTGTGTCCTACCACCAGATTTCCGATAGCAGTTCCAGTGAAAAATATTACAGCTGCTACAGTGGTGAAGAATCTACTGAAAATCTTCACCCAGTATGGATTTCCGAGGGAGATTCAGAGCGACTGTGGTACCAACTTCACCAGTGATCTCTTCAAACGGACTCTGGAGGAGTTCAACATCAACAGTACTGTCCAGCCCCTATCATCCTGCTTCACAGGGTTCTCTCAGCGTAGTCATCAAACCATCAAGGCACTCTTAAAAGTTCTGTAATGAGACCTCAAAGGATTGGGATAGGCAAAATTGATCTCATCANCCCTGCCTTCCTCTGCCCTCCCCAACACGCCTCTAGACTCGTATAGCAATAAAATCCCAAAAGTTTTTTATTTTTATGAGAGAGAGCCATTACTCGAGAATATTTGATAGTTCGTTGTTCCGAGCGTGTGCATGTGCTCACCTAGCTGTGTCTGGCTGAGCTTTAGCTCCCGGGTACCGACGCGCATCATTCAACCGACTAGTGCAGCAGGTAGAGCCCCCCCCCCCCCCTGGGGTTGATGTGGATGGAGTCTGCTCCCCCACGCATTACATGTGTTTACTGTTCTAACAAGTCTGAATTATTAAGTTTTTGGCCCTCTGAGTTTATTCATGTACTTAAGAGTCCACCTGTATCTTCTGTATTCCAATGTTGTAGTTCAGGGCCTATATCCTGTAACGACACTCTGGATTGAGTGTCGTTACATCACCATCACAAATTTCTGGGTTAGTAATGTGTTTTTTTAGGGGGTAATTATTCCACATTGGCGCTGCATATTCTAGCGCTGGTCTAACGTAGGTGTTTACAACCTTCTGCAAGCTCTGCATGATCACCAAAAGTGACGAACCCCGCTGAGTGTGCCTGTTAATGTGTGCTCCTTTACGGGAGGGATGTGGGGGGGGGGGGTGTCTACTCTCACAATCTATTTTCCTGTCGGGTTGTAAATGAAGCCAGACTCCTCAACCTTTTGATTCAGACGCAGACCAATTTTTTAGACTTTGGTTAGGCCTTTTTAGCCTTAGGTTAGGCCTTTTTAGCCTTAGGTTAGGCCTTTTTAACCTTAGGTTAGGCCTTTTTAGCCTTAGGTTAGGCCGTGTCTGGGGGAAAAAATTTTTGTCGTGCAAGATCTCCCCCCCCCCCCTGCAATTAGGAAAGTTATTCGAAAGATCAGCTGAAGTTGTGGAAAAGAGGAAGGGAAGGGAACTATTGGGGAAAAGCGGCAAGTTATTAGGACTATATACACCTGGGAAGGGATCAGGAAATGAAACGCCCTTACAAAACGCTTTTTAGGCGTCAGACAAAAAATAAAAATGAAAAAAAAATGAATTTTGGCAAGTTAATTTTTCAATTACCCTCGACAGTGATGAAAAACGTAAGAAATATTGAGAAGATCCGTATTAAATGATTAATCTTACCCTTTCGGTCACATTCAACAACATATGTTTACAAGAAAGACTGCTAATATATATATATATATATATATATATATATATATATATATACTATATATATATATATATATAATATATGTGGTGTGGAGTGTGGAGTTTTCAATCATATACCTGTATATACATAATGAACAAGGTTACGAATAAGAGAAACGCCATGAATTGTTTTTGAAATCCTGCTTATTTATAGTTTTTTTTTTTGGAAATGTCAAAAAGACTAACGTTACATTTTTCATTAATTATAGACGTTACACAAAAAAAAAGAGTTTGAACACGCGTTTGTGTCGTGTTGGGAACAGCTATTAAAAAATAATTTATTTCCTGGTAATGAGACACCGGGCGCACATGTTGCGTGACCTGCTCTGGGAATGGTGTTCTGTTTCAGGGTTAATGAGAAGAGCCACGATGATGATTAGTGATGAATTGTTTTAGTAAACGTCCTCTTTTTTTTTTTCCTTCCTTCTCCTCTTTCTCATCATACTCATCATCATCAAGATCACTATTATTATTATTTCGTTATATTATTAGTATTATTGTTGTTGTTATTGTTATTATTATTATATATTATTATTATTATTATTGTATAAAGGATTATTATTTTAACTTTATCCCCTTTAGTTTAATCATAAATATTTGATTTGCTATGAGAAACAAAGATAGAAAGAGAGAGAGAGAGAGAGAGAGTCAGAGAGAGAGAGAGACAGAGAAGAGAGAGAGAGAGAGAGAGAGAGAGAGAGAGAGAGAGAGAGAGAGAGAGAGGGAGAATGAAGAGAGAGAGGGATGGTAGAGGAAAGAGAGAGAGAAGGGGAGAGGAAAAAGAAATAGCTTCATTTCATCGGCCCCAAACGTATTTTCCAACATTTCCATCGTCTGAAGCAACACACAAAAGCACGTGCTATTGACTCCAGCTTTGTTTACAAAAATGACTTAGAAACACTAACGCAATTACGCGCTATGTAAATAGACTGTAAGCTGGTACCGTGGCTATGTTCTCGTCCCACCACCAGGAAACCCGGGTTCAATCCCCCATGGCGGGGATCCAGCATGGATGGGCGCGCTTCCTTTCACCTAATCCTCTGTTCACCTAGCAGTAATTATGTACCCGGGAGGTATGCAACTGTTAGGTGATTGCATCATGGGGGAAGATTAATAGTTGGAGACCATTCACGCCTTGTTCTATATATAATTATAGGGACCCACAGCCTCAGAGAAGGGAACACAGAGCATTCAGAGAAAAACTTGCCATTTAACTCTGAATACGTATGAGTGTTCACTTCTCCTACCACCCCCCTTTTTTATGTTGTACACTTTATTATACAAGGTGATACAGTTACATATCTGATTGTTTACAAAAAGAGAACATTAAGAGGAAATAAGGGAAGGTATATATATATATATATATATATATATATATATATATATATATATATATATATATATATATATATATATATATATATATAATATATATATGCATGCATGCATTCACATACCTTTTAATAGAGTTAGTGACACAGATACAATCTTTATGAAGTCACTGACACCCTGAAGAAGTGAACAGCCTACATGAAGTCACTTTTGATATGAGCTGTAGCAAAGAAATCCTCACTCTCGGTGCAAAGTATTCATCAGTTATTTGCTACAAAGTTATCATCATTCACCAACTCATAATCTTCAAAATAATGTCATACAAAGAGCTTGAATCCACACGTAACGTTCAGACAGCAGCAGAATAATGGCCAAACGATACGTTTGTAAATAACTTAATGATCTATAACCCCCTTCTTGTTAAACATGGATTAACATCCACTACGGGCTCACCATAGCCCGTGCTACTTGGAACTTCTTGTTCCAGGTAGCGAATCTTTAACAACAACAAACATGGATTAAAGACTACCTGTTTACAGTGTCCTCACTGGACGTGGTTTGGGAGAGGAAAACCAAGACTCGCATATGGTAGAGGGATGGGAAGAAGGGTGAGGAAAGGAAATCAAGACTCACCTATTTCGGAAGAGAGGGAGTAGAAGAATGTTATATAACTCCCTATTGCTGGTTGGGTACAAGACTCACCTGTGGGAGGGAGGGATGGGGAAGCCGTCCAACACCCAGGTAATGTGGGGTGTGGGGGTGCCCGTGGCTATACACTTGAGGGAGACAGCTGGTCCAGGCTGCAGAGTCTGCTCGATGAAGCGGTAGACCAGCTGTGGCGCCGCAGCTGGTGTCCAGAGAGAGCCAAAGAGGGTGGTGGCAAAATTAATGGCACTTTATATTGAAAGTTAATATCATTGTCTTACTTTTAAAAGAATAATTATGTTGCATACAGAGCTCGTCTTAAACATGCCTAGCTCTCATGACACGTCATGTATCTCTCACACCCACAGTGCATGAAATACCTTATACCTCTGTACCTCTCATTTCCACATCTACAAGAGAATGTAGATGAGAATACAGTTCTCATCCACAAGAGAATCCCACCGCTGCCACCATTTGTAAGAAGAGTAAATTAGAGGAATTCTTGAAATTTATATTTTTTGGGTTAGTTATGAATGGTAATTGCAATTACTGGGTATTGGAAATTACTAAGAATTAAAAAGGGAATTATTAATGGAGGGAAAGAGGAGGAAATTGGCAGAACTGAAAAGTGGAATATGAAAAGTGGGCTTATTGGAATATGAACGAAGAATAAATATGTAAACGTTTTCAAGTGCTAAGTGTAACTACAGTCGTCACAAGCAGACTGACCGACGCTCGACGAGTCACATCAGACAAAAAAAAAGTCTATAAATCATATAATTTTTGACTAGATCGTTTCACCTTCACAATAGGCATCTGAGTCTAATGCTACCCCAAAGTGGGGTAGCACCTAATGCTACCCCAAAGTGGGGTAGCACCTAATGCTACCCCAAAGTGGGGTAGCACCTAATGCTACCCCAAAGTGGGGTAGCACCTAATGCTACCCCAAAGTGGGGTAGCACCTAGTGCTACCACCAGAAATGTGCAATATCTGGAAAGTCTCACTCTTACACCTCCCATAACATGGGAGTATTTGTGAAGGTGTATGAAAGGTAGTAAGGCTTTCATACACTTACTAAGAAGTAAGGTAGCCGGCCGGCCGAGCAGACAGCACGCTGGACTTGTGATCCTGTGGTCCCGGGTTCGATCCCTGGCGCCGGCGAGAAACAATGGGCAGAGTTTCTTTCACCCTATGCTCCTGTTACCTAGCAGTAAAATAGGTACCTGGGTGTTACTCATCTGTCACGGGCTGCTTCCTGGGGGTGGAGGCCTGGTCTAGAACCGCGCCGCGGGGACACTAAAGCCCCGAAATCATCTCAAGATAACCTCAAGATAAGCTGTGTGTGGAGTCAGAGCAGAGTAGTGTTGGGTGAGGGGAAAAGCTGTTTTTTTTTGGGAGGGGGGGGGGTCTCCCATACATTTTCCCACGAGAAGAGGCACTGGCCCTATGCACCATGTGGTCTTGTAAGAGTCATTTTCGTGAGTATGAGTGAGGCTTACGTTCTTAAATCTAGTTGGGCTCTCACTCACAAGGAGGTTTCGAGCTGCAGAGATTCACTCAGATTCAGAGAGTCGATTCAACCTGTAAATGACCTAAGGGGCGAAAGACACCTGGTGGTTTCTTCCCCCAGCCGTCAACCCCCATAGTGGGGACTCCCTCAACCACTGGGTGACATCCCCCTTGACTTTAGAAGTAAGAGTTCAGTTGTATGCGTCAGGACCAGGGAAGTATAATGAGTGTAGTGTATTCTCAACAGTCCAGTATGGCAGTGTGATTGAATGGAAAAAGTCTCCCTTGTCTTGGATGGTAGAGTAGTGGCGAATAGTGAAGCCAATTGTCTTACTTAGAGTGCAAAGTGTTTTATTCAACAGAGTGCATTGTTAAGTTCAATTACCGCATTTAATAATTTATTTAATGATGTCTCAGGAACAGGGTAAAAGAAGACTGGCTGTGATACCCTTGAGGGTTAGTTTTTATAGTGAAGGTGTCTCCTATCTCCCCTTCAGTTGGCTCGTGTACAGGATGGTGGCAGCTCCTACACCATCTTTCTCTCCTAATAAAGTCTACCCTTCATTCCATGGCTCTCTCTCTCTCTCTCTCTCTCTCTCTCTCTCTCTCTCTCTCTCTCCTGTGCGGTACGTTTCTTCCTGTTTGCGTGTGTGTGTTTCACAGCGTCTGAGGAGCCTCGGGGCGCCATGTGACAAACGACCAGTCCCATCACTCCATTTTTCAGTATCGGATGTGAATCACTCGGCCGGCGGCGCCTGCTGCCACCTGCGGGGTCCTCCCGTCCCTCTTCCTGTCTCTTGTGGCCTCCTCCCGTCCCTCTTCCTGTCTGCTGTGGCCTCCTGCCGTCCCTCTTCCTGACACCCTTGTCCCCGTACCCTCTCCGTCTTCCTCTACCTCCCGGACTCTTGAAAATTTCTCCAGAAATGGTTACACACATTATCAGACACGTGCATCCACATGTACACAGATACATGTATGCACGTGTACACAGACACACATATATATACACATATGTACACAGAGACACGCATACAAGATTATACAAACCGACACACGGATGCGAATTCAGGTACATATGAACATAAGATTAAAGGTAACTGCAAGACAGTAACTATTGGTCCCACGCAAGACAACTTCCTATTTATATCTACCTCAACTCAAGTCATATTCGTGTCTAACCTTCGCTTGAAACAATCCAACTATTCCATTTCTATTATGTTATCCCCCTTGTAATATATTACATAAATCAACTATACCCTACTTCCACACTTATCCACTTGATATCAAGCCATTGTTTCGTGCACTGTTTTGGGTTTAAATGGTTTAACATCATATTACCCTTTGCTGTAGCTGTCCATCCATTTGTATAATTACTTGATATCATCCATTTACTCTTTTATAATAATTCTTCAAAGGGAAGGTTCTAAATCCTGAGATTAACTTTGGCGTCCTACTCCCTTCATATTTAAATAAGTTTAAGTCCATTTCATAGAACGGTGAACAGCCGTGAACTACATCATCTAACAACAACAACAACAAAGAGACGTTTCTCAATAACATTAGAAGCATGATTGCTAAGGCTTTTAGATCTAAATCTAATTATTCTATTTGTAGACTATGAGTCGCAATAACGGGGCTGAAGATATGATAAACAAACCATATACCAGAAGATGGAGAAGAGACGACGTTTCGGTCCATCTTGGACTATTATCCAGTATTCCAATCCTTTATTTCATACATTAATAGACTGATTTTTGAGGTTAGGAGCCCAATTAATCATGACTCTCAGATCTTTTTTCGAACCAGATTTGGTAATTTAAAACAATTTCCAGTTGATATTTGGTAACTATTATCATCAACTAGGCCCCCAGTACTTTATTTTGTCAGCATTAAACTGCATCTGTCCAATTTTCTCCATTTTTAAAAGTGTCGAAATAATATTGTAGTCATTTTCAGTTATTTGTTGTCGCCAGAAGCGAGTTTCAAACTGCCACCATCACAACCTCCAAGAAACTTGATTAGAAAGTATCAAGTTTCCTGAAGCAACTTGGTAAACCTTCCGATAAAAAGGTGTCAAGGGCACTTAAGTGACACCCAGCCCTCAAGTGCCACTCACCACATTAGATTATGGTGGTGTGGGCACCATACTCTCTCGGAGTATGCCGGGGCGTTGACATACTCGGAGACGGGACCCCTTTGGTCAACCAAAGGCGGGACCAAAGAGTCGAAGCTCAATCCTCGCAAGCGCAACTAGGTGAGTACACACGGGGCCTCGCGGCTGAGTGGACAGTGCTCGGGGGGTCTGTAGTCCTAAGGGCCCGGGTTTGATGGGCCCTGATGATTGAAGGGCCGAGGTAGGAACATATGAGAACAGTTTCTTTCACCCTGATGCGTTTGTTCACCTAGCAGAAAATAGGTACCTGGGAGTTAACCAGCTGCTACGGGTTGCTTCCTGGGGGATGTGTGTGTGTGTGTGTGTGTGTGTGTGTGTGTACTCACCTATATGTACTCACCTATATGTGTCTGCAGGATCGAGCATTGACTCTTGGATCCCGCCTTTCGAGCATCAGTTGTTTACAGCAATGACTCCTGTCCCATTTCCCTATCATACCTGGTTTTAAAATTATGAATAGTATTTGCTTCCACAACCTGTTCCTTGAGTGCATTCCATTTTCCCACTACTCTCACGCTAAAAGAAAACTTCCTAACATCTCTGTGACTCATCTGAGTTTCCAACTTCCATCCATGTCCCCTCGTTCTGTTACTATTCCGTGTGAACATTTCGTCTATGTCCACTCTGTCAATCCCTCTGAGTATTTTATACGTTCCTATCATGTCCCCTCTCTCCCTTCTTCTTTCTAGTGTCGTAAGGCACAGTTCCCTCAGGCGCTCCTCATACCCCATCCCTCGTAGCTCAGGGACGAGTCTCGTTGCAAACCTCTGAACCTTTTCCAGTTTCATTATATGCTTCTTCAGATGGGGACTCCATGATGAGGCGGCATACTCTAAGACTGGCCTCACGTAGGCAGTGTAAAGCGCCCTAAATGCCTCCTTGCTTAGGTTTCTGAATGATGTTCTAACTTTTGCCAGTGTCGGCCATACACACAACAACCAGGCCCTCGCCATACACACAACAACCAAGCCCTCCCAGGACACACAACAACCAAGCCCTCGCCAGGACACACAACAACCAAGCCTTCGCCATACACACAACAACCAGGCCCTCGCCATACACACAACAACCAAGTCCTCGCCAGGACACACAACAACCAAGCCCTCGCCAGGACACACAACAACCAGGCCCTCGCCATACACACAACAACCAGGCCCTCGCCAGGACACACAACAACCAGGCCCTCGCCAGGACACACAACAACCAGGCCCTCGCCATACACACAACAACCAGGCCCTCGCCAGGACACACAACAACCAGGCCCTCGCCATACACACAACAACCAGGCCCTCGCCAGGACACACAACAACCAGTCCCTCGCCAGGACACACAACAACCAGGCCCTCGCCATACACGCAACAACCAAGCCCTCGCCATACACACAACAACCAGGCCCTCGCCAGGACACACAACAACCAGTCCCTCGCCAGGACACACAACAACCAGGCCCTCGCTATACACACAACAACCAGGCCCTCGCCATACACACAACAACCAGGCCCTCGCCATACACACAACAACCAGGCCCTCGCCATACACACAACAACCAGGCCCTCGCCAGGACACACAACAACCAGGCCCTTGCCATACACACAACAACCAGGCCCTCGCCAGGACACACAACAACCAGGCCCTCGCCATACACACAACAACCAGGCCCTTGCCATACACACAACAACCAGGCACTCGCCATACACACAACAACCAGGCCCTCGCCAGGACACACAACAACCAAGCCCTCGCCAGGACACACAACAACCAAGCCCTCGCCTGGACACACAACAACCAAGCCCTCGCCAGAACACACAACAACCAGGCCCTCGCCAGGACACACAACAACAAGCCCTCGCCAGGACACACACCAACCAGGCCCTCGCCATACACACAACAACCAGGCCCTCGCCATACGCACAACAACCAGGCCCTCGCCAGGACACACAATAACCAGGCCCTCACCATACACACAACAACCAGGCCATCGCCAGGACACACAACAACCAAGCCCTCGCCATACACACAACAACCAGAACCTCGCCATACACACAACAACCAGGCCCTCGCCATACACACAACAACCAGCCCTCGCCAGGACACACAACAACCAGGCCCTCGCCAGGACACACAACAACCAAGCCCTCGCCAGGACACACAACAACCAGGACCTCGCCATACACACAACAACCAGGCCCTCGCCATACACACAACAACCAAGCCCTCGCCAGGACACACAACAACCAGGCCCTCACCAGGACACACAACAACCAAGCCCTCGTCAGGACACACAACAACCAGGCCCTCGCCATACACACAACAACCAGGCCCTCGCCATACACACAACAACAAAGCCCTCGCCAGGACACACAACAACCAGGCCCTCACCAGGACACACAACAACCAGCCCTCGCCAGGACACACAACAACCAGGCCCTCGCCATAAACACAACAACCAGGCCCTCGCCATACACACAACAACCAAGCCCTCGCTATACACACAACAACCAGGCCCTCGCCAGGACACACAACAACCAAGCCCTCGCCAGAACACACAACAACCAGCCCTCGCCAGGACACACAACAACCAAGCCCTCGCCAGGACACACAACAACCAAGCCTTCGCCATACACACAACAACCAGGCCCTCGCCAGGACACACAACAACCAAGCCCTCGCCATACACACAACAACCAGGCCCTCGCCATACACACAACAACCAGGCCCTCGCCAGGACACACAACAACCAGGCCCTCGCCATACACACAACAACCAGGCCCTCGCCATACACACAACAACCAGGCCCTCGCCATACACACAACAACCAGGCCCTCGCCATACACACAACAACCAGGCCCTCGCCAGGACACACAACAACCTGGCCCTCGCCAGGACACACAACAACCAAGCCCTCGCCATACACACAACAACCAGGCACTCGCCATACACACAACAACCAGGCCCTCGCCTGGACACACAACAACCAGGCCCTCGCCATACACACAACAACCAAGCCCTCGCCATACACACAACAACCAGGCCCTCGCCTGGACACACAACAACCAGGCCCTCGCCATACACACAACAACCAAGCCCTCGCCAGGACACACAACAACCAAGCCCTCGCCAGGACACACAACAACCAGGCCCTCGCCATACACACAACAACCAGGCCCTCGCCATACACACAACAACCAAGCCCTCGCCATACACACAACAACCAGGCCCTCGCCAGGACACACAACAACCAGGCCCTCGCCATACACACAACAACCAGGCCCTCGCCATACACACAACAACCAAGCCCTCCCAGGACACACAACAACCAAGCACTCGCCAGGACACACAACAACCAAGCCTCGCCATACACACAACAACCAGGCCCTCGCCATACACACAACAACCAAGTCNACGAGGGACAACATCCAGATGAACACCTCTATTAACAACTCCAGTGCTCATAACAGCCGGGTAACAGAAAGGTCACCTGACCATGATTCCATAGAAGACATCCTTCTGGAATTGGCAGCGGGAGGTAAAAGTGATCTGGTCACGAGGTCAAAAAAGATAAAGAGGATTGGACCCAGGGTAACACAGATTGGACCCAGGGTAACACAGATTGGACCCAGGGTAACACAGATTGGACCCAGGGTAACACAGATTGGACCCAGGGTAACACAGATTGGACCCAGGGTAACACAGATTGGACCCAGGTAACACAGATTGGACCCAGGGTAACACAGATTGGACCCAGGGTAACACAGATTGGACCCAGGGTAGCACAGATTAGACCCAGGGTAGC
Organism: Procambarus virginalis; assembly: GCA_020271785.1. Taxonomy (NCBI): domain Eukaryota; kingdom Metazoa; phylum Arthropoda; class Malacostraca; order Decapoda; family Cambaridae; genus Procambarus; species Procambarus virginalis. The sequence continues at coordinate 55,748 of WNGS01001088.1, read as the reverse complement.
ACAGATTGGACCCAGGGTAACACAGATTGGACCCAGGGTAACACAGATTAGACCCAGGGTAGCACAGATTAGACCCAGGGCAACACAGATTAGACCCAGGGTAGCACAGATTGGACCCAGGGTAACACAGATTAGACCCAGGGTAGCACAGATTGGACCCAGGGTAACACAGATTGGACCCAGGGTAACACAGATTGGACCCAGGGTAACACAGATTGGACCCAGGGTAGCACAGATTGCACAACAACCAGGCCTCGCCATACACACAACAACCAAGCCCTCGCCAAACACACAACAACCAAGCCCTCGCCATACACACAACAACCAAGCCCTCGCCAGGACACACAACAACCAAGCCCTCGCCAGGACACACAACAACCAGGCCCTCGCCAGACACACAACAACCAGGCCCTCGCCTTACACACAACAACCAGGCCCTCGCCATACACACAACAGCCAGCCCTCGCCAGGACACATAACAACCAAGCCCTCGCCATACACACAACAATCAAGCCCTCGCCAGGACACACAACAACCAGGCCCTCGCCATACACACAACAACCAGGCCCTCGCCAGGACACACAACAACCAAGCCCTCGCCAGGACACACAACAACTAGGCCCTCGCCATACTCACAACAACCAGGCCCTCGCCATACACACAACAACCAAGCCCTCGCCAGGACACACAACAACCAAGCCCTCGCCATACACACAACACCAGGCCCTCGCCTGGACACACAACAACCAAGCCCTCGCCATACACACAACAACAACCAGGCCCTCGCCATACACACACAACACCAAGCCCTCGTCATACACACAACAACCAGGCCCTCGCCATACACACAACAACCAGGCCCTCGCCATACACACACAACCAAGCCCTCGCTATACACACAACAACCAAGCCCTCGCCATACACACAACAACCAAGCCCTCGCTATACACACAACAACCAGGCCCTCGCCATACACACAACAACCAGGCCCTCGCCATACACACAACAACCAGCCCTCGCCATACACACAACAACTAAGCCCTCGCCATACACACAACAACCAGGCCCTCGCCATACACACAACAACCAGGCCCTCGCCATACACACAACAACCAAGCCCTCGCCATACACACAACAACCAAGCCCTCGGCATACCACAACAACCAAGCCCTCGCTATACACACAACAACCAGGCCCTCGCCATACACACAACAACCAGGCCCTCGCCATACACACAACAACCAAGCCCTCGCCATACACACAACAACTAGCCCTCGCCATACACACAACAACCAGGCCCTCGCCATACACACAACAACCAAGCCCTCGCCAGGACACACACAACCAAGCCCTCGCCAGAACACACAACAACCAGGCCCTCGCCAGACACACAACAACCAAGCCCTCGCCATACACACAACAACCAGGCCCTCGCCAGGACACACAACAACCAAGCCTTCGCCATGACACACAACAACCAGGCCCTCGCCAGGACACACAACAACCAAGCCCTTGACATACACACAACAACCAAGCCCTCGCCATACACACAACAACCAGGCCCTCGCCATACACACAACAACCAGGCCCTCGCCAGGACACACAACAACCAGGCCCTCGCATACACACAACAACCAGGCCTCGCCAGGACACACAACAACCAGGCCCTCGCCATACACACAACAACCAAGCCTTGCCATACAACAACAACCAGGCCCTCGCCATACACCAACAACCAGGCCCTCGCCAGGACACACAACAACCAGGCCCTCGCCATACACACAACAACCAAGCCCTCGCCAGGACACACAACAACCAAGCCCTCGCCAGGACACACAACAACCAGCCCTCGCCATACACACAACAACCAGGCCCTCGCCATACACACAACACCAGCCCTCGCCAGGACACACAACAACCAGGCCCTCGCCATACACACAACAACCAGGCCCTCGCCATACACACAACAACCAAGCCCTCGCCATACACACAACAACCAAGCCCTCGCCATACACACAACAACCAGCCCTCGCCAGGACACACAACAACCAAGCCCTCGCCATACACACAACAACCAGGCCCTCGCCATACACACAACAACCAAGCCCTCGCCATACACACAACAACCAGCCCTCGCCATACACACAACAACCAGGCCCTCGCCATACACACAACAACCAAGCCCTCGCCATACACACAACAACCAAGCCCTCGCCATACACACAACAACCAGGCCCTCGCCAGACACACAACAACCAGGCCCTCGCCATACACACAACAACCAGGCCCTCGCCATACACACAACAACCAAGCCCTCGCCATACACACAACAACCAAGCCCTCGCCATACACACAACAACCAGCCCTCGCAGGACACACAACAACCAAGCCCTCGCCAGGACACACAACAACCAGGCCCTCGCCAGGACACACAACAACCAGGCCCTCGCCATACACACAACAACCAGCCCTCGCCATACACACAACAACCAGGCCCTCGCCATACACACAACAACCAGGCCCTCGCCAGGACACACAACAACCAGGCCCTCGCCATACACACAACAACCAGGCCCTCGCCAGGCACACAACAACCAGGCCTCGCCATACACACAACAACCAGGCCCTCGCCATACACACAACAACCAAGCCCTCGCCAGGACACACAACAACCAAGCCCTCGCCATACACACAACAACCAGGCCCTCGCCATACACACAACAACCAAGCCCTCGCCATACACACAACAACCAGGCCCTCGCCATACACACAACAACCAAGCCCTCGCCATACACACAACAACCAGGCCCTCGCCATACACACAACAACCAGCCCTCGCCATACACACAACAACCAAGCCCTCGCCATACACACAACAACCAGCCCTCGCCATACACACAACAACCAGGCCCTCGCCATACACACAACAACCAAGCCCTCGCCAGGACACACAACAACCAAGCCCTCGCCATACACACAACAACCAGGCCCTCGCCAGGACACACAACAACCAAGCCCTCGCCATACACACAACAACCAGGCCCTCGCCAGGACACACAACAACCAGGCCCTCGCCATACACACAACAACCAGGCCCTCGCCAGGACACACAACAACCAAGCCCTCGCCATACACACAACAACCAAGCCCTCGCCATACACACAACAACCAGGCCCTCGCCATACACACAACAACCAGGCCCTCGCCAGGACACACAACAACCAGGCCCTCGCCACACACAACAACCAGGCCCTCGCCAGGACACACAACAACCAGGCCCTCGCCAGGACACACAACAACCAGGCCCTCGCCAGGAACACAACAACCAAGCCCTCGCCATACACACAACAACCAAGCCCTCGCCATACACACAACAACCAGGCCCTCGCCATACACACAACAACCAGGCCTCGCCAGGACACACAACAACCAGGCCCTCGCCATACACACAACAACCAAGCCCTCGCCATACACACAACAACCAGGCCCTCGCCATACACACAACAACCAAGCCCTCGCCAGGACACACAACAACCAGGCCCTCGCCATACACACAACAACCAGGCCCTCGCCATACACACAACAACCAAGCCCTCGCCATACACACAACAACCAGGCCCTCGCCATACACACAACAACCAAGCCCTCGCCAGGACACACAACAACCAGGCCCTCGCCATACACACAACAACCAGGCCCTCGCCATACACACAACAACCAGGCCCTCGCCATACACACAACAACCAGGCCCTCGCCATACACACAACAACCAGGCCCTCGCCATACACACAACAACCAAGCCCTCGCCATACACACAACAACCAAGCCCTCGCCATACACACAACAACCAAGCCCTCGCCAGGACACACAACAACCAGGCCCTCGCCATACACACAACAACCAGGCCCTCGCCATACACACAACAACCAGCCCTCGCCAACACACAACAACCAAGCCCTCGCCATACACACAACAACCAAGCCCTCGCCAGGACACACAACAACCAAGCCCTCGCCAGGACACACAACAACCAGGCCCTCGCCAGGACACACAACAACCAGCCCTCGCCATACACACAACAACCAGGCCCTCGCCATACACACAACAACCAGGCCCTCGCCATACACACAACAACCAGGCCCTCGCCAGGACACACAACAACCAAGCCCTCGCCATACACACAACAACCAGCCCTCGCCATACACACAACAACCAGGCCCTCGCCAGGACACACAACAACCAGGCCCTCGCCATACACACAACAACCAAGCCCTCGCCAGGACACACAACAACCAGGCCCTCGCCATACACACAACAACCAGGCCCTCGCCAGGACACACAACAACCAGGCCCTCGCCATACACACAACAACCAGGCCCTCGCCAGGACACACAACAACCAGGCCCTCGCCATACACACAACAACCAGGCCCTCGCCATACACACAACAACCAGGCCCTCGCCAGGACACACAACAACCAAGCCCTCGCCATACACACAACAACCAGGCCCTCGCCAGGACACACAACAACCAGGCCCTCGCCAGGACACACAACAACCAGGCCCTCGCCAGGACACACAACAACCAAGGCCCTCGCCATACACACAACAACCAAGCCCTCGCCAGGACACACAACAACCAAGCCTCGCCATACACACAACAACCAGGCCCTCGCCAGGACACACAACAACCAGGCCCTCGCCATACACACAACAACCAGGCCCTCGCCATACACACAACAACCAGGCCCTCGCCAGGACACACAACAACCAGGCCCTCGCCAATACACACAACAACCAGCCTCGCCATACAACAACAACCAGGCCCTCGCCATACACAAACAACCAGGCCCTCGCCATACACACAACAACCAGGCCCTCGCCATACACACAACAACCAAGCCCTCGCCAGGACACACAACAACCAAGCCCTCGCCAGGACACACAACAACCAAGCCCTCGCCATACACACAACAACCAGGCCCTCGCCATACACACAACAACCAGGCCCTCGCCAGGACACACAACAACCAGCCCTCGCCATACACACAACAACCAGGCCCTCGCCAGGACACACA
>WNGS01001088.1:35380-47229 GCA_020271785.1 Procambarus virginalis | reverse complement strand
AGAGACGACGTTTCGGTCCATCTTGGACTATATCCAGTATTCCAATCCTTTATTTCATACATTAATAGACTGATTTTTGAGGTAGGAGCCCAATTAATCATGACTCTCAGATCTTTTTTCGAAACAGATTTGGTAATTTAAAACAATTTCCAGTTGATATTTGGTAACTATTATCATCAACTAGGCCCCAGTACTTTATTTGTCAGCATTAAACTGCATCTGTCCAATTTTCTCCATTTTTAAAAGTGTCGAAATAATATTGTAGTCATTTTCAGTTATTTGTTGTCGCCAGAAGCGAGTTTCAAACTGCCACCATCACAACCTCCAAGAAACTTGATTAGAAAGTATCAAGTTCCTGAAGCAACTTGGTAACCTTCCGATAAAAAGGTGTCAAGGGCACTTAAGTGACAACCCGCCTCAAGTGCCACTCACCACATTAGATTATGGTGGGTGGGCACCATACTCTCTCGGAGTATGCCGGGGCGTTGACATACTCGGAGACGGGACCCCTTTGGTCAACCAAAGGCGGACCAAAGAGTCGAAGCTCAATCCTCGCAAGCGCAACTAGGTGAGTACACACGGGGCCTCGCGGCTGAGTGGACAGTGCTCGGGGGGTCTGTAGTCCTAAGGGCCCGGGTTTGATGGGCCCTGATGATTGAAGGGCCGAGGTAGGAACATATGAGAACAGTTTCTTTCACCCTGATGTTTGTTCACCTAGCAGAAAATAGGTACCTGGGAGTAACCAGCTGCTACGGGTTGCTTCCTGGGGGATGTGTGTGTGGTGTGTGTGTGTGTGTGTGTGTACTCCTACTATATGTACTCACCTATATGTGTCTGCAGGATCGAGCATTGACTCTTGGATCCCGCCTTTCGAGCATCAGTTGTTTACAGCAATGACTCCTGTCCCATTTCCCTATCATATGGTTTTAAAATTATGAATAGTATTTGCTTCCACAACCTGTTCCTTGAGTGCATTCCTTTCCCACTACTCTCACGCTAAAAGAAAACTTCCTAACATCTCTGTGACTCATCTGAGTTTCCAACTTCCATCCATGTCCCCTCGTTCTGTTACTTTCCGTGTGAACATTTCGTCTATGTCCACTCTGTCAATCCCTCTGAGTATTTTATACGTTCCTATCATGTCCCCTCTCCCTTCTTCTTTCTAGTGTCGTAAGGCACAGTTCCCTCAGGCGCTCCTCATACCCCATCCCTCGTAGCTCAGGGACGAGTCTCGTTGCAAAAACTCTGAACCTTTTCCAGTTTCATTATATGCTTCTTCAGATGGGGACCCATGATGAGGCGGCATACTCTAAGACTGGCCTCACGTAGGCAGTGTAAAGCGCCCTAAAGCCTCCTGCTTAGGTTTCTGATGATGTTCTAACTTTTGCCAGTGTCGGCCATACACACAACAACCAGGCCCTCGCCATACACACAACAACCAAGCCCTCGCCAGGACACACAACAACCAAGCCCTCGCCAGGACACACAACAACCAAGCCTCGCCATACACACAACAACCAGGCCCTCGCCATACACACAACAACCAAGCCCTCGCCAGGACACACAACAACCAAGCCCTCGCCAGGACACACAACAACCAGGCCCTCGCCATACACACAACAACCAGGCCCTCGCCAGGACACACAACAACCAGCCCTCGCCAGGACACACAACAACCAGGCCCTCGCCATACACACAACAACCAGGCCCTCGCCAGGACACACAACAACCAGGCCCTCGCCATACACACAACAACCAGGCCCTCGCCAGGACACACAACAACCAGCCCTCGCCAGGACACACAACAACCCCCTCGCCATACACACAACAACCAAGCCCTCGCCATACACACAACAACCAGGCCTCGCCAGGACACACAACAACCAGCCCTCGCCAGGACACACAACAACCAGGCCCTCGCCATACACACAACAACCAGGCCCTCGCCATACACACAACAACCAGGCCCTCGCCATACACAAACAACCAGGCCCTCGCCATACACACAACAACCAGGCCTCGCCAGGACACACAACAACCAGGCCCTCGCCATACACACAACAACCAGGCCCTCGCCAGGACACACAACAACCAGGCCCTCGCCATACACACAACAACCAGGCCCTCGCCATACACACAACAACCAGGCCCTCGCCATACACACAACAACCAGGCCCTCGCCAGGACACACAACAACCAAGCCCTCGCCAGGACACACAACAACCAAGCCCTCGCAGGACACACAACAACCAAGCCCTCGCCATACACACAACAACCAGGCCTCGCCAGGACACACAACAACCAAGCCCTCGCCAGGACACACAACAACCAGGCCTCGCCATACACACAACAACCAGGCCCTCGCCATACACACAACAACCAGGCCTCGCCAGGACACACAACAACCAGGCCCTCGCCATACACACAACAACAAGGCCCTCGCCAGGACACACAACAACCAAGCCCTCGCCATACACACAACAACCAAGCCCTCGCCATACACACAACAACCAGGCCCTCGCCATACACACAACAACCAGGCCCTCGCCAGGACACACAACAACCAGGCCCTCGCCAGGACACACAACAACCAAGCCCTCGCCAGGACACACAACAACCAGGCCCTCGCCATACACACAACAACCAGGCCCTCGCCATACACACAACAACCCAGCCCTCGCCGACACACAACAACCAGGCCCTCGCCATACACACAACAACCAAGCCCTCGCCAGGACACACAACAACCAGGCCCTCGCCATACACACAACAACCAGGCCCTCGCCATACACACAACAACCAAGCCTCGCCAGGACACACAACAACCAGGCCCTCGCCAGGACACACAACAACCAAGCCCTCGCCAGGACACACAACAACCAGGCCCTCGCCATACACACAACAACCAGGCCTCGCCATACACACAACAACCAAGCCCTCGCCATACACACAACAACCAGGCCCTCGCCAGGACACACAACAACCAAGCCCTCGCCAGAACACACAAAACCAAGCCCTCGCCAGGACACAACAACCAAGCCCTCGCCAGGACACACAACAACCAAGCCCTCGCCATACACACAACAACCAGGCCTCGCCAGGACACACAACAACCAAGCCCTCGCCATACACACAACAACCAGGCCCTCGCCATACACAAACAACCAGGCCCTCGCCAGGACACACAACAACCAGGCCCTCGCCATACACACAACAACCAGGCCTCGCCATACACACAACAACCAGGCCCTCGCCATACACACAACAACCAGGCCCTCGCCATACACACAACAACCAGGCCCTCGCCAGGACACACAACAACCAGGCCCTCGCCAGGACACACAACAAACAAGGCCCTCGCCATACACACAACAACCAGGCCCTCGCCATACACACAACAACCAGCCCTCGCCTGACACACAACAACCAGGCCCTCGCCATACACACAACAACCAAGCCCTCGCCATACACACAACAACCAGGCCCTCGCCAGGACACACAACAACAGGCCCTCGCCATACACACAACAACCAAGCCCTCGCCAGGACACACAACAACCAAGGCCTCGCCAGGACACACAACAACCAGGCCTCGCCATACACACAACAACCAGGCCCTCGCCATACACACAACAACCAAGCCCTCGCCACACACAAACAACAGGCCCTCGCCAGGACACACAACAACCAGGCCCTCGCCATACACACAACAACCAGGCCCTCGCCATACACACAACAACCAAGCCCTCCCAGGACACACAACAACCAAGCACTCGCCAGGACACACAACAACCAAGCCCTCGCCATACACAAACAACCAGGCCCTCGCCATACACACAACAACCAAGTCNGGGTTCATCCCACGTCATACAGATTTCTCTTCTACGCCTTGTGATTTTCTCTCCCCCTTTAACTATCTACTATAAATAATTTATTTAAATTGTCCCTTTAGTTCCTATGGCATTAATCTGCACCAATGTGTGAATTTTTTTGTTCGCTTTTCTATTCAGAATTTTGGCTTATTAAAATAACTAAATATCAAACCAATTAAAATTATTGATAACTAGCTGTACCTGGCCACACGTGCTGAGCCACAGCCACTCTCCACTGTCCCCTCCGTTCTCCCCACCATTCCCCTCTCCCTGATCCCCTCGTCCTCCCACCCATTCCCCACTCCCCCATCCCCTCGTCCTCCCCAGCATTTCCCCCTCCCCCTGTCCCCTTGTCCTCCCCACCATCCCTCACTCCCTTGTCCCCTTGCCCTCCCCCGTCCCCTCATCCTCCTAATCATCTGCTACTCCCTAGTCCCCTCGTCCTCCCCACTCCCTCATCCCCCCCCCCAACATTTCCCCCTCCCCCGTCCCCTTGTACTCTCAAACATCCCCGACTCCTCCGTTTCCTCGTCTTCCCCACCATCCCTCACCCCCGTCCCCTTGTCCTCTACATCAATCCCCACTCCCTCGTTCGATGCATTCCCAAATGATCTGATGTTCCCATCAGAAAAATGGCAACATCAAAAGATATGATGTTCCCGTCACTGAAAAAAACTAAGAGTAATTAAAGAAAATGAAATGAAAAACAAGGAAAAATAAAAAATAAATTATACTCACGAAAGGTTTTGTATGGTAAACAACGCAGCTCAATTCCAACTCAACCTCACACAAAATAATTAAATAGGAGTATAAGTATAAGTATAAGTATATTAAATAAGGAGTATAATTAAATTAAATTAGGAGAAAAGCACACAGCAACTGTATTGGAGGGGACCCACATTCCCTCCAATGCGTTATGTGTGGTTTCCTCCGAGGCTATCGGTCCCCCCTTCTTCCAGCCAGAGGTGGTACTCCCAAATAATGAAATTAAAATTAAAATAAATAGAAATCTATGAAAATTCAATTTATCAATGCAATCCAAAAGGTTGAAATGGACTCGTAACATATTTAGTATAGCGTGTGTTGCTTTTATGTGCACCATATGGCCTTGTTTAAAAAAAAATATTTTTACCTGTCACAGGTGTGCCATCCATATAGTTGGTATATAAAAACACGCTTGTATTTGAATGGAACATTGTGTCAAAATTTCAAAGCAATCGGTGAAGAGGTTTCAGAGATTTCCCTCACATGTAAACTCACATTTAAGACAGTTTAAAAAAAAACTGTTTTTACCTGTCACAAACGTGACATCTATACAGTAGTTATTTAAAAACACACCCGTATGCGAATGAAACATTGTGTCAAAATTTCAAAGCAATCGGTGAAGAACTCTCGGAGATTAGCAATTTTGAACAAACGAACATTTACATTTACATTTACTGTAATTTACTCTTCAACTCTGGCATATCTCTAGATCCATTAGCTTGTTGCTTCTTGCACATCAGTTCCATCCATTCCATCCTAAAGACTACATTTATTATATGATCACATTAAACAACACAAATGATGAATTCTTGCACGAAACTTGTTGAATATCTCATCCCATCAATTGAATTCTGCTCAGGCTATTTTTATTAGATTACTATTAGTAATCAAATAAAAGATCGCTTTTATGTCCAAAGGGTTTGGAAAGGATAGGGGAGGAAGAGGGATGGGGAGGTGAAATTCTGGAAGAGGATGTGGGTATATATATATATATATATATATATATATATATATATATATATATATATATATATATATATATAGAGAGAGAGAGAGAGAGAGAGAGAGAGAGGGAGGATTGAAAGTTCGGTGGCCTGTCCACCATGGGTTGGCATGTGTGTGTGTCGTTTGTATGGGTATGTTGTATGTTGGGTTGTCAGTACATTGGCTGGGTGGCTAGTGTTTGTGTCCTAGCTGGTGTCTGGAAACCCTAAAGCCGTTGGAGTTAACTGCAGGAGATTAATCTTAGTAACATCAGTGTAGATACTCTTCTAGTGGCACAAAAAAGTTTTTTTGTATTTTTATTTTATTGATTTTTAAATAAGTATAAATTGGGTCCGGGATGGGCCACTCATTTGGGTCGTCTGGCAGACCACTTAGTATTTGAGGTCTCGGGAAGGCCTGATCATGGATGTGTCTGATACTTTTGTTGGAGAGTGATTCTTCTGGTTCTGCGTGGTGGTTCATGGATCTCATAGTAACGGTTGTGTTTACTACTTCGTGGGGTTCTTCGGGGTTTTGGACATACATGTGCTTCATGCTGTACAGCTGCCTGACCCTGTCCACCAGCAACAGGCCCACCACGAAGCGAAGTGCTTTGTTTTGGACCCGTTGGATCTTCAACATGTTGTTTTTTATGGCGAGGTTCAGGGGGACGTATGGGTATGCCAGGCTAGGTCTTATAATCATTTTGTACAGATTTAGTTTGACGTTGGATGGGGCTTGCCGGAAGCGGAATAGCCTCGTCAGGGAACCCTAAGTCATCACTGTCTTCTGGGAGACGTACTGGGTGGAGTTAAGTAGCCTGTTGAAGTTGTATCCAAGCACTGTGTTGGAGTTTGAGATGGGTTCGCCCCTGATCCTTATCCTCCCCCTCATCTTCAATTGTGTAGGCCATAAAGCTGACAGTGGATATTTGGATCTTGTCTGGGTAGGTGGTGACCCTCCATTTTCTTTCCCGGTGAGCAGTCCTGGCTAGTTTTACGTTCGCCTTACGTATTACAGTCGCATGTTTGGCTGTTTGGATGCTTGGGCTGGATGTTATTACGTAATGTTACGTCGTCAGAAAATTGGACGATAATAGTGTCCCTGTTCTCCGGTTGGTGCAGGTCATTTACGAAAATGTTGAAGAAGACAGGGCTCAGGCACGACCTTTGGGGGGACTCCAGCTATTGGAATGAAGACTGCTGCTGCTTTCGTCTTGAAGCTGGGAGTAACTTGCCTGTTCTTAGGGAATTTTCTGATCAGTCTGAGGAGGGTTCAGTTTTGGGCTGGTAAGTCTGCTAGTTTGTACACAAGGCCATCGTGCCATAGGCTGTCGAAGGCCTTGTGTACATCTTTCATCGCAATTGGGGCTACCTGTTTTTGCTGCCAGATTGAGCTGACAGCATCATAGATGATGTTTATTGCATGCAGAGTTGACTGATGTGTTCGAAAGCCGAACTGTTTTTCTGTGAAGAGATTGTTGTACTCTATATAATAGTTGAGACGGTTGGACACGATTTTTCAAAACACTTGCCTAATGTGTCCAAGAGGGAAACTGAGCGGTAGTTGCCGGGCTGGAGGGACTTTTCTTGGGTTTGGGAATGAACATCATCTTGGCCGATTTGAATGCTACGGGAATGTGGCCAGATACAGCATGGCCTTGAATATGTTGAGTAGGGATTGCAGAAGATTGCATGGTAGGAGTTTGATCTGCTTTGCTTTGATGCCCGATGGTCCCGGGGCCTTATTGCGGATGCTCTTAATGGCCCCACTCATCTCTACCATTGATATGCGTCTTGTTAGGGGGTAGTCGTTGTGGAGGGTTGTTAGGTCTATCGAGGGGGTGCTAAGCAGAGAAGCGGCGTTTTCTGTGGTCTATTGGTTGACATGGTTGAAGTGTATGTTGTTGAAGGCTCTGCTGTTTGAAGCCGTGAGTGTCTTTTTCCATACTGCGCCCACGAGGTCGTCCTGCTCTTGTGGATGCAGTTGTGGATGGTGTTGACAGCCTTTCCGATTGTTTGGGTTGGGTGATTGTCAAAGTCAAGGATGGGGTCATCAGCGAGAAAGGCGTGATAGGCCTGTGCTTTCATGGTTTCCAGCCTGGGGATGTGAGGTGCCACAAACCGGAACGGGGTAGCTTGGAGGGTGGTGACCACCGGGATGTGGTCAGACCCCACATTCATGCCTGGGGTCACTTTGCAGTGAAATAGATCAGTCTCTGTTGATCAGCACAATGTCAGGGGTGCCCCTAAGGTTGTCCGCAAAGACCGTCTTAAAGTGGGGGCCTTGGAAGGAGAGGTCCCCGTTTTGCATTAAATTGAACAGCTGTCTGCCCTTGAGGTCTGATCTGGAAGATTAGATTCTAAATTAGATTCTAAAATGGATAGATTGTACCAGTACTTAACACATCTTCTCTTCCCCAATACAGCCATGTGATAACTGCTCCCAGCAAGAACGATGCTTATTCAAGTACAGCATTTGCTGGATTAGTGGATACACTCGCCGATATTGAAGAGGCAGCAGAGGAGGATCGGCAGCACCTGTGGAGAACCTTTGCTCAACACCTGGCAGCTGTCACCCACCTCCTTGAAACAGCTGCTAAAGTTCTCTCCGATGATCTCTGGTAGAAGAGATTTCCAAATGAAAGCTTTTGTTTCCATTTTGCAACTGTCCACCCACCTGTTTAATACAGCTGTCACCCCCTGCTTGATACAGCTGTCACCCACCTGCTTGATTCAGCTGTCACCCACCTGCTTCATACAGCTGTCACCCACCTGCTTCATACAGCTGTCACCCACCTGCTTGATTCAGCTGTCACCCACCTGCTTCATACACCTGTCACCCACCTGCTTCATACAGCTGTCACCCACCTGCTTGAAACAGCTGCTAAAGTTCTCTCGGATGATCTCTGGTAGAAAGTTTCTATGATGTTTTATAATCTGAGGAAATGCCAGATTAGAGTATATTGCTAAATATTACCTAGAATAAACTACTTATAAGTTTAAGTCTGAACGTTAGAGATATTACATTGTAGGTGAGAAATATGAGGTCCAGTGAAACAGAAATTGTTCATTATAATTCACATTTTGTGTTTTCATAGGCTACATCATGATCAAAGTTTCAGTTTTGACTTAATGTTAAATGCAATTCATTAACAAGTGAGAAGGCCAAAAAGGTTTGACCTTCAGTAGTTCCCCCGGGGTACTCCCTCGAGGGGGGGGGGGTACCTCGATACAGTACTTTCCCTAGCAAGGATCCGCCAGGTCACAGTAGACCCTCCAGCCCAGGCCTGGGACCACCAGGTCACAGTAGACCCTCCAGCCCAGGCCTGGGACCACCAGGTCACATTAGACCCTCCAGCCCAGGCCTGGGACCACCAGGTCACAGTAGTCCCACCAGCCTAGGCCTGGGACCACCAGGTCACCGTAGACCCTCCAGCCCAGGCCTGGGACCACCAGGTCACAGTAGACCCTCCAGCCCAGGCCTGGGACCACCAGGTCACAGTAGACCCTCCAGCCCAGGCCTGGGACCACCAGGTCACAGTAGTCCCACCAGCCCCGGCCTGGGACCACCAGGTCACCGTAGACCCTCCAGCCCAGGCCTGGGACCACCAGGTCACAGTAGACCCTCCAGCCCAGGCCTGGGACCACCAGGTCACAGTAGACCCTCCAGCCCAGTCCTGGGACCACCAGGTCACAGTAGACCCTCCAGCCCAGGCCTGGGACCACCAGGTCACAGTAGTCCCACCAGCCCGGGCCTGGGACCACCAGGTCACCGTAGTCCCTCCAACCCAGGCCTGGGACCACCAGGTCACAGTAGTCCCACCAGCCCAGGCCTGGGACCACCAGGTCACCGTAGTCCCTCCAGCCCAGGCCTGGGACCACCAGGTCACAGTAGTCCCTCCAGTCAAGGCCTGGGACCACCAGGTCACAGTAGTCCCTCCAGTCAAAGCCTGGGACCACCAGGTCACAGTAGTCCCTCCAGCCCAGGCCTGGGACCAGCAGGTCACAGTAGACCCTCCAGCCAAGGCCTGGGACCACCAGGTCACAGTAGTCCCTCCAGCCAAGGCCTGGGACCACCAGGTCACAGTAGTCCCTCCTGCCAAGGCCTGGGACCACCAGGTCACAGTAGACCCTCCAGCCCAGGCCTGGGACCACCAGGTCACAGTAGACCCTCCAGCCCAGGCCTGGGACCACCAGGTCACAGTAGACCCTCCAGCCCAGGCCTGGAACCCCAGGTCACAGTAGACCCTCCAGCCCAGGCCTGGGACCACCAGGTCACAGTAGACCCTCCAGCCCAGGCCTGGGACCACCAGGTCACAGTAGACCCTCCAGCCCAGGCCTGGGACCACCAGGTCACAGTAGTCCCTCCAGCCAAGGCCTGGGACCCCAGGACACAGTAGTCCCTCCTAAGGCCTGGGACGTTTAGGGCACAGTAGTTTACAAGTCAGGGTCGGGGTCCACCTCAGACACTGTAGTTAATGTCAAAACACTGCTGGAATTCAAGATCAGGCTCGATAAAATCACCAGTACAAAGGAGGAGACTCTTGACAAGCCGCCGGGTTCCTGACCTTATCGAGACCATTACACATATTGGGCCCCCCTCAGTTAAACTCCGGTAAAATCATTCAAAGATTCCCAATAGTGTTGTGTGCGCTCCGAACAGCGTCATTTAGGGACTGACTGTAGCAGCACAGAACTGGGATGGCCCACTCTATTGTACATACACCTGTCCAGTCCCGAAATATGTACTTTAAAATTTACGAAACAGCAAATCTCGGACTAAACCTCACAATCTCTACACTCCATCTTTCCAACAACCAGTCCCTCGCCATACACACAACAAACAGGCCCTCGCCATACACGCACAACACCACCAGTCCCTCGCCATACACACAACAACCAGGCCCTCACCATACACACAACAACCAGTCCCTCGCCATACACACAACAACCAGGCCCTCGCCATACACACAACAACCAGTCCCTCGCCATACACACAACAACCAAGCCCTCGCCATACACACAACAACCAGGCCCTCGCCATACACACAACAACCAGGCCCTCGCCATACACACAACAACCAGGCCCTCGCCATACACACAACAACCAGGCCCTCGCCATACACACAACAACCAGGCCCTCGCCATACACACAACAACCAGGCCCTCGCCATACACACAACAACCAGGCCCTCGCCAGGACACACAACAACCAGGCCCTCGCCAGGACACACAACAACCAGGCCCTCGCCATACACACAACAACCAGGCCCTCGCCATACACACAACAACCAAGCCCTCGCCATACACACAACAACCAGTCCCTCGCCATACACACAACAACCAGTCCCTCGCCATACACACAACAACCAGGCCCTCGCCATACACACAACAACCAGGCCCTCGCCATACACACAACAACCAGGCCCTCGCCATACACACAACAACCAGGCCCTCGCCATACACACAACAACCAGGCCCTCGCCATACACACAACAACCAGGCCCTCGCCATACACACAACAACCAGTCCCTCGCCATACACACAACAACCAGGCCCTCGCCAAGACACACAACAACCTGGCCCTCGCCATACACACAACAACCAGTCCCTCGCCATACACACAACAACCAGTCCCTCGCCATACACACAACAACCAGGCCCTCGCCATACACACAACAACCAGCCCCTCGCCATACACACAACAACCAAGCCCTCGCCAGGACACACAACAACCAGGCCCTCGCCATACACACAACAACCAAGCCCTCGCCAGACACACAACAACCAGGCCCTCGCCATACACACAACAACCAGGCCCTCGCCATACACACAACAACCAGCCCTCGCCAGGACACACAACAACCAGGCCCTCGCCAGGACACACAACAACCAGGCCCTCGCCATACACACAACAACCAAGCCCTCGCCAGGACCACAACAACCAGGCCCTCGCCATACACACAACAACCAGCCCTCGCCAGGACACAACAACCAGGCCCTCGCCATACACACAACAACCAAGCCCTCGCCAGGACACACAACAACCAGGCCCTCGCCATACACACAACAACCAAGCCCTCGCCAGACACACAACAACCAAGCCCTCGCCATACACACAAACAACCAAGCCCTCGCCATACACACAACAACCAGGCCTCGCCATACACACACCACAACCAACCCTCGCCATACACACACAACCAGGCCCTCGCCATACACACAAC
>WNGS01001088.1:0-31502 GCA_020271785.1 Procambarus virginalis | reverse complement strand
ACAACAACCAAGCCCTCGCCAGGACACACAACAAACACAGCCCTCGCCATACACACAACAACCAGGCCTCGCCAGGACACACAACAACCAGGCCCTCGCCATACACACAACAACCAAGCCCTCGCCATACACACAACAACCAGGCCCTCGCCAGGACACACAACAACCAGGCCCTCGCCAGGACACACACAACAACCAGGCCCTCGCCAGGACACACAAACAACCAGGCCCTCGCCAGGACACACAACAACCAGGCCCTCGCCATACACACAACAACCAGGCCCTCGCCAGGACACACAACAACCAGGCCCTCGCCAGGACACACAACAACCAGGCCCTCGCCATACACACAACAACCAGGCCTCGCCAGGACACACAACAACCAAGGCCCTCGCCATACACACAACAAACCAGGCCCTCGCCAGGACACACAACAAACCAGCCCTCGCCATACACACAACAACCAGCCCTCGCCATACACACAACAACCAGGCCCTCGCCATACACACAACAACCAGGCCCTCGCCAGGACACACAACAACCAGGCCCTCGCCATACACACAACAACCAAGCCTCGCCAGGACACACAAAACCAGGCCCTCGCCATACACACAACAACCAGGCCCTCGCCATACACACAACAACCAGCCCTCGCCAGGACACACAACAACCAAGCCCTCGCCATACACACAACAACCAGGCCCTCGCCAGGACACACACAACAAACAAGCCCTCGCCATACACACAACAACCAAGCCCTCGCCAGGACACACAACAACCAAGGCCCTCGCCAGGACACACAACAACCAGGCCCTCGCCATACACACAACAACCAGGCCCTCGCCATACACACAACAACCAGGCCCTCGCCATACACACAACAACCAGGCCCTCGCCAGGACACACAACAACCAAGCCCTCGCCAGGACACACAACAACCAGGCCCTCGCCATACACACAACAACCAAGCCCTCGCCATACACACAACAAACAAGCCCCTCGCCATACACACAACAACCAGGCCCTCGCCAGGAAACACAAACCAACCTCGCCATACACACAACAACCAAGCCCTCGCCATACACACAACAACCAAGCCCTCGCCATACACACAACAACCAGGCCCTCGCCATACACACAACAACCAAGCCCTCGCCATACACACAACAACCAGGCCTCGCCAGGACACACAAACAACCAGGCCCTCGCCATACACACAACAACCAAGGCCCTCGCCAGGACACACAACAACCAGGCCCTCGCCATACACACAACAACCAGGCCCTCGCCAGGACACACAACAACCAGGCCCTCGCCAGGACACACAACAACCAGGCCCTCGCCAGGACACACAACAACCAGGCCCTCGCCAGGACACACAACAACCAGGCCTCGCCAGACACACAACAACCAGGCCCTCGCAATACACACAACAACCAAGCCCTCGCCATACACACAACAACAAGCCCTCGCCAGGACACACAACAACCAGGCCCTCGCCATACACACAAACCAGGCCCTCGCCATACACACAACAACCAGGCCCTCGCCATACACACAACAAACAGGCCCTCGCCAGGACACACAACAACCAGGCCCTCGCCATACACACAACAACCAAGCCCTCGCCATACACACAACAACCAGGCCCTCGCCAGGACACACAACAACCAAGCCCTCGCCATACACACAAAAACCAGGCCTCGCCAGGCACACAACAACCAGGCCCTCGCCATACACACAACAACCAGGCCCTCGCCATACACACAACAACCAGGCCTCGCCATACACACAAAACCAAGCCCTCGCCAGGACACACAACAACCAAGCCCTCGCCATACACACAACAACCAGGCCCTCGCCAGGACACACAACAACCAGGCCCTCGCCATACACACAACAACAAGCCCTCGCCAGGACACACAACAACCAGGCCCTCGCCAGGACACACAACAACCAGGCCCTCGCCAGGACACACAACAAACAAGCCCTCGCCATACACACAACAACCAGGCCCTCGCCAGGAACACAACAACAACCAGGCCCTCGCCATACACACAACAACCAAGCCCTCGCCAGGACACACAACAACCAAGCCCTCGCCATACACACAACAACCAGGCCCTCGCCAGGACACACAACAACCAGGCCCTCGCCATACACACAACAACCAAGCCCTCGCCAGGACACACAACAACCAGGCCCTCGCCATACACACAACAACCAGGCCCTCGCCATACACACAAACAACCAGGCCCTCGCCAGGACACACAACAACCAGGCCCTCGCCATACACACAACAACCAAGCCCTCGCCAGTACACAAACAACCAAGGCCCTCGCCATACACACAACAACCAGGCCCTCGCCATACACACAACAACCAAGCCCTCGCCAGGACACACAACAACCAGGCCCTCGCCATACACACAACAACCAGGCCTCGCCAGGACACACACAACAACCAGGCCCTCGCCATACACACAACAACCAAGCCCTCGCCATACACACAACAACCAGGCCTCGCCAGGACACACAACAACCAGGCCTCGCCATACACACAACAACCAAGCCCTCGCCAGGACACACAACAACCAGGCCTCGCCATACACACAACAACCAGGCCCTCGCCAGGACACACAACAACCAAGCCCTCGCCATACACACAACAACCAAGCCCTCGCCATACACACAACAACCAAGCCCTCGCCATACACACAACAACCAAGCCCTCGCCATACACACAACAACCAGGCCCTCGCCATACACACAACAACCAAGCCCTCGCCATACACACAACAACCAAGCCCTCGCTAGGACACACAACAACCAAGCCCTCGCCATACACACAACAACCAAGCCCTCGCCAGGACACACAACAACCAAGCCCTCGCCAGGACACACAACAACCAAGCCCTCGCCAGGACACACAACAACCAGGCCCTCGCCATACACACAACAACCAAGCCCTCGCCAGGACACACAACAACCAGGCCCTCGCCAGGACACACAACAACCAAGCCCTCGCCATACACACAACAACCAGGCCCTCGCCAGGACACACAACAACCAGGCCCTCGCCAGGACACACAACAACCAGGCCCTCGCCAGGACACACAACAACCAGGCCCTCGCCAGGACACACAACAACCAGGCCCTCGCCATACACACAACAACCAGGCCCTCGCCAGGACACACAACAACCAGGCCCTCGCCAGGACACACAACAACCAGGCCCTCGCCAGGACACACAACAACCAGGCCCTCGCCAGGACACACAACAACCAAGCCCTCGCCATACACACAACAACCAAGCCCTCGCCAGGACACACAACAACCAGTCCCTCGCCATACACACAACAACCAGGCCCTCGCCATACAC
Source organism: Procambarus virginalis (assembly GCA_020271785.1). NCBI lineage: Eukaryota > Metazoa > Arthropoda > Malacostraca > Decapoda > Cambaridae > Procambarus > Procambarus virginalis. The sequence continues at coordinate 28,121 of WNGS01001088.1, read as the reverse complement.
ACAACAACCAGGCCCTCGCCATACACACAACAACCAGGCCCTCGCCAGGACACACAACAACCAGTCCCTCGCCATACACACAACAACCAAGCCCTCGCCAGGACACACAACAACCAGGCCTCGCCATACACACAACAACCAGGCCCTCGCCAGGACACACAACAACCAGGCCCTCGCCAGGACACACAACAACCAAGCCCTCGCCAGGACACACAACAACCAGGCCCTCGCCAGGACACACAACAACCAAGCCCTCGCCAGGACACACAACAACCAAGCCCTCGCCAGGACACACAACAACAAGCCCTCGCCAGGACACACAACAACCAGGCCCTCGCCATACACACAACAACCAGGCCCTCGCCAGGACACACAACAACCAGGCCCTCGCCAGGACACACAACAACCAGGCCCTCGCCAGGACACACAACAACAGGCCCTCGCCATACACACAACAACCAGCCCTCGCCAGGACACACAACAACCAAGCCCTCGCCAGGACACACAACAACCAAGCCCTCGCCATACACACAACAACCAGGCCCTCGCCAGGACACACAACAACCAGGCCCTCGCCATACACACAACAACCAAGCCCTCGCCAGGACACACAACAACCAAGCCCTCGCCATACACACAACAACCAAGCCCTCGCCAGGACACACAACAACCAAGCCCTCGCCATACACACAACAACCAGGCCCTCGCCAGGACACACAACAACCAGGCCCTCGCCATACACACAACAACCAAGCCCTCGCCAGGACACACAACAACCAAGCCCTCGCCATACACACAACAACCAAGCCCTCGCCAGGACACACAACAACGAAGCCCTCGCCATACACACAACAACCAGGCCCTCGCCAGGACACACAACAACCAGGCCCTCGCCATACACACAACAACCAAGCCCTCGCCAGGACACACAACAACCAGGCCCTCGCCATACACACAACAACCAAGCCCTCGCCATACACACAACAACCAGGCCCTCGCCATACACACAACAACCAAGCCCTCGCCAGGACACACAACAACCAGTCCCTCGCCATACACACAACAACCAGGCCCTCGCCAGGACACACAACAACCAGGCCCTCGCCATACACACAACAACCTTGCCCTCGCCAGGAAACACAACAACCAAGCCCTCGCCAGGACACACAACAACCAGGCCCTCGCCATACACACAACAACCAAGCCCTCGCCATACACACAACAACCAAGCCCTCGCCATACACACACAACCAGGCCTCGCCAGGACACACAACAACCAAGCCCTCGCCATACACACAACAACCAAGCCCTCGCCATACACACAACAACCAAGCCCTCGCCATACACACAACAACCAAGCCCTCGCCATACACACAACAACCAAGCCCTCGCCATACACACAACAACCAGGCCCTCGCCAGGACACACAACAACCAGGCCCTCGCCATACACACAACAACCAAGCCCTCGCCAGGACACACAACAACCAGGCCCTCGCGATACACACAACAACCAGGCCCTCGCCATACTCACAACAACCAGGCCCTCGCCATACACACAACAACCAGGCCCTCGCCATACACACAACAACCAGGCCCTCGCCATACACACAACAACCAGGCCCTCGCCATACACACAACAACCAGGCCCTCGCCATACACACAACAACCAGGCCCTCGCCATACACACAACAACCAGGCCCTCGCCAGGACACACAACAACCAGGCCCTCGCCAGGACACACAACAACCAGGCCCTCGCCAGGACACACAACAACCAAGCTCTCGCCATACACACAACAACCAAGCCCTCGCCATACACACAACAACCAGGCCTCGCCATACACACAACAACCAGGCCCTCGCCAGGACACACAACAACCAGGCCCTCGCCATACACACAATGTGAGGGGATGGTTCACCACCTCACTTACAATAGTGCTCTATGCCTGTGGGAGGCCAGTACACTTGTTAAGTACACTTGTTAAGTGTGCGGACTTAACTTTGGTAACCAGCAACCGAAACATCTAGTGTTTGGGCTTACGTGAGAGCCCCAGTCATCAGCAGTCCAGAAATGTTACCGTGGCCGTGGTAGCATGTCTGTGGACAGAGATAGAGCCGATAGCATCTCATTGTATAGCTAGGGCGAGACTCTAGTTTGCGCGGGAAAACAGTTAGGCCTGGCGTGGGTAGCTGCGGGCCACCCGCTCGCCAGCCACTTGAGGCGTCGCCATGGAAACAGACGCCATCTTAGTAAACATCTTGAGCCGCCATGTTGGTCGGCCATCTTGGAGTTGCCCTAGGGGCTATGCTACACCGTCGCTGATTGGAGGAGAGGGGTAGGCCCCAGTATGCCTTCCTCTCATTGGTTATTCCGAGGAATACGCGGGAATCGACGGTGTGAGCGTCATTCTGGAGGAGCCATCACCCTGTCAAGACGCTCCTATGCACATTGTGGCCGCTTGTGTATAGGGGGTCGGGGTGGCTTAATTAACTACTCAGCTGCTGCACCTCCTGCTTCATCTACGACAGCGGTCGTCACAGAATCCGGCCGAAGTCGTCGCTTGGAGGGGAAAAGACAGTGTACAGTGGGTAGGGAAGATCTTGTGATCAGTCTGGGATCGTGGGGTAACGTGCATACGAGCAGTAGCAGACTCGTAGATCCCATACCAGTGATGATTAGACTTGCTAGTGCTCTGTAGCAGTCGATGGGAACGGGGAATAAGTGTTAGTGCTTTAATTAAGGCAGATTTCCCATGTTTGTTTAAGACGATATCATTGTGCGCGTCACCTGTGTACGAACGCTTCACTTACCGGTGGGTCGAGGGTACGAAACAAGCCGTGTTGTGGGAGGGTTCGGTGCGCGACATTGTACGAACGATACCGCGGAGGTACCAACCAGCCAGCCTACCACCACTGAGCCAGCCACCCATAGCGGGGTGCCTGATGTATGGGAATGGTGTGTGTAAGCCGGCAGTATGAATGTAAGTACCTATGTGTGTATTTCTGGTGATTAGTAGTCTCTAAAGCTTGAATTCGAGGTCAAGTGTTCCGTCGCATTGTCACGCAGCACCTGTAGGTGAAGTGAAGTGTGGACGAGGAGATAATCACCCTTGTTGTCATCGTGTCAGTCCTGAGGGACGTACGTCTTGTGAGCACAGACGTACAGAGTGTGTGTGTGTGGGTACACACGGGAACAGAGTATATACATAGATTAGCCAAGGACTGAGAGGATGTCCATGTAATAATTATATTATTCCATTGTGGTAATTATTCATTCTTGATCGTCCGTGGGACGGAGTGATATCATTTCATGTGTAGTCTTGCAGGTGTGGAATTTCAACACTGAGCGGTCAGGTATGTGGTAACGTCAGTGATTCCTGGCAATGACTATTGTGGAGTGGCCCACAGTGTGGTTTTAATTAATTTGTATTGTTCCCAGGGGCCGTGAGAAGTGTGATTATATATATATATTGTGGTTGCAGTATTAACGTAATTTTGGTAGAATTTGGTGAGTGACGAGGCTGTCGGGAGTGACAGCCCTCGCTCTGTCGAGTAACGTAAAACTCGGGAGTGTTTATTCGGCATGCGTGATCGATAAATCACTCACCCATGTGATTTAGGAGTGCGAGATCTCCTTAGTGTTCCCAATAACGTTTGATAGCTGTAGGCTACATGTATCAGCAGTAATTGTATATATATATATAATTGTAGTGTCACGGTGCCCAGTGTTATTGTGTTATTTACTGTGTGGTTATTGCAAATTTGGGACCTATGTTCTAGGGGTTATTGAGAGCACTGGGGTCATTTGCAACAGTAAATAAGTAAGTAAGTGTTGAGCAGTATTCTAATACTTGGAAATTAGAGTACTTGCCGTGTGTGTTGTTGCAAAGGGGTTGTCATTGTTAGTGATTGTTGCTAGAGTTGAGCAATCACCGTGGGTGACTGCAGTTCAGTAAAGTCATTGTGGGGGCAGTGTTCTAGAGGGTTCATGTCCTGTATGTTATTTTACTAGGTTCTGCAGTATTGTCATTGCAACCGGATTGTAACGTAAATCACTGTGATTTGTTAGTGTGATTTGACATTGTCGTGGGTGAACTCGGCTGTAGACGAGTACTTGGATATACATATATCTCCTGATTACCTGGTAGGACATCGAAGTCCAGTATTCAGTGAGGTGATTGCGAGGCAATTAATATAACGTAACCGAGGGAACGCCCATGCTTAAGAGAATTTGTTCTTTTACAATATGAGTAACGTAGAATACGCTTGGGTTAATTTACTNAACCAAGCCCTCGCCATACACACAACAACCAGCCCTCGCCAGGACACACAAACAACCAAGCCCTCGCCATACACACAACAACCAGGCCCTCGCCATACACACAACAACCAAGCCCTCGCCAGGACACACAACAACCAGGCCCTCGCCATACACACAACAACCAGGCCCTCGCCATACACACAACAACCAAGCCCTCGCCATACACACAACAACCAAGCCCTCGCCATACACACAACAACCAAGCCCTCGCCAGGACACACAACAACCAAGCCCTCGCCATACACACAACAACCAGGCCCTCGCCAGGACACACAACAACCAGGCCCTCGCCATACACACAACAACCAGGCCCTCGCCATACACACAACAACCAGGCCCTCGCCAGGACACACAACAACCAAGCCCTCGCCATACACACAACAACCAAGCCCTCGCCAGGACACACAACAACCAGCCCTCGCCATACACACAACAACCAGGCCCTCGCCAGGACACACAACAACCAAGCCCTCGCCAGGACACACAACAACCAGGCCCTCGCCATACACACAACAACCAGGCCCTCGCCATACACACAACAACCAAGCCCTCGCCAGGACACACAACAACCAAGCCCTCGCCATACACACAACAACCAGGCCCTCGCCAGGACACACAACAACAAGCCCTCGCCATACACACAACAACCAGGCCCTCGCCATACACACAACAACCAAGCCCTCGCCATACACACAACAACCAGGCCCTCGCCATACACACAACAACCAAGCCCTCGCCATACACACAACAACCAAGCCCTCGCCATACACACAACAACCAAGCCCTCGCCATACACACAACAACCAGGCCCTCGCCATACACACAACAACCAAGCCCTCGCCATACACACAACAACCAAGCCCTCGCCATACACACAACAACCAAGCCCTCGCCATACACACAACAACCAGGCCTCGCCATACACACAACAACCAGGCCCTCGCCATACACACAACAACCAGGCCCTCGCCATACACACAACAACCAAGCCCTCGCCAGGACACACAACAACCAAGCCCTCGCCATACACACAACAACCAAGCCCTCGCCATACACACAACAACCAAGCCCTCGCCAGGACACACAACAACCAAGCCCTCGCCATACACACAACAACCAAGCCCTCGCCATACACACAACAACCAGGCCCTCGCCAGGACACACAACAACCAAGCCCTCGCCATACACACAACAACCAAGCCCTCGCCAGGACACACAACAACCAGGCCCTCGCCATACACACAACAACCAAGCCCTCGCCATACACACAACAACCAGGCCCTCGCCATACACACAACAACCAAGCCCTCGCCATACACACAACAACCAAGCCCTCGCCATACACACAACAACCAAGCCCTCGCCATACACACAACAACCAAGCCCTCGCCATACACACAACAACCAAGCCCTCGCCAGGACACACAACAACCAGGCCCTCGCCAGGACACACAACAACCAGGCCCTCGCCATACACACAACAACCAAGCCCTCGCCATACACACAACAACCAAGCCCTCGCCAGGACACACAACAACCAAGCCCTCGCCATACACACAACAACCAGGCCCTCGCCATACACACAACAACCAGGCCCTCGCCATACACACAACAACCAAGCCCTCGCCATACACACAACAACCAGGCCCTCGCCATACACACAACAACCAGGCCCTCGCCATACACACAACAACCAAGCCCTCGCCATACACACAACAACCAAGCCCTCGCCATACACACAACAACCAAGCCCTCGCCATACACACAACAACCAAGCCCTCGCCATACACACAACAACCAGGCCCTCGCCATACACACAACAACCAAGCCCTCGCCAGGACACACAACAACCAGGCCCTCGCCATACACACAACAACCAGGCCCTCGCCAGGACACACAACAACCAAGCCCTCGCCAGGACACACAACAACCAGGCCCTCGCCATACACACAACAACCAGGCCCTCGCCATACACACAACAACCAAGCCCTCGCCAGGACACACAACAACCAAGCCCTCGCCATACACACAACAACCAGGCCCTCGCCTGAACACACAACAACCAAGCCCTCGCCATACACACAACAACCAGGCCCTCGCCATACACACAACAACCAAGCCCTCGCCATACACACAACAACCAGGCCCTCGCCATACACACAACAACCAAGCCCTCGCCATACACACAACAACCAAGCCCTCGCCATACACACAACAACCAAGCCCTCGCCATACACACAACAACCAGGCCCTCGCCATACACACAACAACCAAGCCCTCGCCATACACACAACAACCAAGCCCTCGCCATACACACAACAACCAAGCCCTCGCCATACACACAACAACCAGGCCCTCGCCATACACACAACAACCAGGCCCTCGCCATACACACAACAACCAAGCCCTCGCCATACACACAACAACCAAGCCCTCGCCATACACACAACAACCAGGCCCTCGCCATACACACAACAACCAAGCCCTCGCCAGGACACACAACAACCAAGCCCTCGCCAGGACACACAACAACCAGGCCCTCGCCAGGACACACAACAACCAAGCCCTCGCCATACACACAACAACCAGGCCCTCGCCAGGACACACAACAACCAGGCCCTCGCCAGGACACACAACAACCAGGCCCTCGCCAGGACACACAACAACCAAGCCCTCGCCATACACACAACAACCAAGCCCTCGCCATACACACAACAACCAGGCCCTCGCCATACACACAACAACCAGGCCCTCGCCAGGACACACAACAACCAAGCCCTCGCCATACACACAACAACCAGGCCCTCGCCAGGACACACAACAACCAGGCCCTCGCCATACACACAACAACCAAGCCCTCGCCATACACACAACAACCAGGCCCTCGCCATACACACAACAACCAGGCCCTCGCCAGGACACACAACAACCAGGCCTCGCCATACACACAACAACCAAGCCCTCGCCAGGACACACAACAAACAAGCCCTCGCCATACACACAACAACCAAGCCCTCGCCATACACACAACAACCAGGCCCTCGCCATACACACAACAACCAAGCCCTCGCCAGGACACACAACAACCAGGCCCTCGCCATACACACAACAACCAGGCCCTCGCCATACACACAACAACCAAGCCCTCGCCATACACACAACAACCAAGCCCTCGCCATACACACAACAACCAAGCCCTCGCCAGGACACACAACAACCAAGCCCTCGCCAGGACACACAACAACCAGGCCCTCGCCAGGACACACAACAACCAGGCCCTCGCCATACACACAACAACCAGGCCCTCGCCATACACACAACAACCAGGCCCTCGCCAGGACACACAACAACCAAGCCCTCGCCATACACACAACAACCAAGCCCTCGCCAGGACACACAACAACCAGGCCCTCGCCATACACACAACAACCAGGCCCTCGCCAGGACACACAACAACCAAGCCCTCGCCAGGACACACAACAACCAGGCCCTCGCCATACACACAACAACCAGGCCCTCGCCATACACACAACAACCAAGCCCTCGCCAGGACACACAACAACCAAGCCCTCGCCATACACACAACAACCAGGCCCTCGCCAGGACACACAACAACCAAGCCCTCGCCATACACACAACAACCAGGCCCTCGCCATACACACAACAACCAAGCCCTCGCCATACACACAACAACCAGGCCCTCGCCATACACACAACAACCAAGCCCTCGCCATACACACAACAACCAAGCCCTCGCCATACACACAACAACCAAGCCCTCGCCATACACACAACAACCAGGCCCTCGCCATACACACAACAACCAAGCCCTCGCCATACACACAACAACCAAGCCCTCGCCATACACACAACAACCAAGCCCTCGCCATACACACAACAACCAGGCCCTCGCCATACACACAACAACCAGGCCCTCGCCAGGACACACAACAACCAGGCCCTCGCCATACACACAACAACCAAGCCCTCGCCAGGACACACAACAACCAAGCCCTCGCCATACACACAACAACCAAGCCCTCGCCATACACACAACAACCAAGCCCTCGCCAGGACACACAACAACCAAGCCCTCGCCATACACACAACAACCAGGCCCTCGCCAGGACACACAACAACCAGGCCCTCGCCAGGACACACAACAACCAGGCCCTCGCCAGGACACACAACAACCAAGCCCTCGCCATACACACACAACCAAGCCCTCGCCATACACACAACAACCAGGCCCTCGCCATACACACAACAACCAGGCCCTCGCCAGGACACACAACAACCAAGCCCTCGCCATACACACAACAACCAGGCCCTCGCCAGGACACACAACAACCAGGCCCTCGCCATACACACAACAACCAAGCCCTCGCCATACACACAACAACCAGGCCCTCGCCATACACACAACAACCAGGCCCTCGCCAGGACACACAACAACCAGGCCCTCGCCATACACACAACAACCAAGCCCTCGCCAGGACACACAACAACCAAGCCCTCGCCATACACACAACAACCAAGCCCTCGCCATACACACAACAACCAGGCCCTCGCCATACACACAACAACCAAGCCCTCGCCAGGACACACAACAACCAGGCCCTCGCCATACACACAACAACCAGGCCCTCGCCATACACACAACAACCAAGCCCTCGCCATACACACAACAACCAAGCCCTCGCCATACACACAACAACCAAGCCCTCGCCAGGACACACAACAACCAAGCCCTCGCCAGGACACACAACAACCAGGCCCTCGCCAGGACACACAACAACCAGGCCCTCGCCATACACACAACAACCAGGCCCTCGCCATACACACAACAACCAGGCCCTCGCCATACACACAACAACCAAGCCCTCGCCATACACACAACAACCAAGCCTCGCCAGGACACACAACAACCAGGCCCTCGCCATACACACAACAACCAGGCCCTCGCCAGGACACACAACAACCAAGCCCTCGCCAGGACACACAACAACCAGGCCCTCGCCATACACACAACAACCAGGCCCTCGCCATACACACAACAACCAAGCCCTCGCCAGGACACACAACAACCAAGCCCTCGCCATACACACAACAACCAGGCCCTCGCCAGGACACACAACAACCAAGCCCTCGCCATACACACAACAACCAGGCCCTCGCCATACACACAACAACCAAGCCCTCGCCATACACACAACAACCAGGCCCTCGCCATACACACAACAACCAAGCCCTCGCCATACACACAACAACCAAGCCCTCGCCATACACACAACAACCAAGCCCTCGCCATACACACAACAACCAGGCCCTCGCCATACACACAACAACCAAGCCCTCGCCATACACACAACAACCAAGCCCTCGCCATACACACAACAACCAAGCCCTCGCCATACACACAACAACCAAGCCCTCGCCATACACACAACAACCAAGCCCTCGCCATACACACAACAACCAGGCCCTCGCCATACACACAACAACCAGGCCCTCGCCAGGACACACAACAACCAGGCCCTCGCCATACACACAACAACCAAGCCCTCGCCAGGACACACAACAACCAAGCCCTCGCCATACACACAACAACCAAGCCCTCGCCATACACACAACAACCAAGCCCTCGCCAGGACACACAACAACCAGGCCCTCGCCATACACACAACAACCAAGCCCTCGCCATACACACAACAACCAGGCCCTCGCCAGGACACACAACAACCAAGCCCTCGCCATACACACAACAACCAAGCCCTCGCCAGGACACACAACAACCAGGCCCTCGCCAGGACACACAACAACCAAGCCCTCGCCATACACACAACAACCAGGCCCTCGCCTGGACACACAACAACCAAGCCCTCGCCATACACACAACAACCAAGCCCTCGCCATACACACAACAACCAAGCCCTCGCCATACACACAACAACCAAGCCCTCGCCAGGACACACAACAACCAAGCCCTCGCCATACACACAACAACCAGGCCCTCGCCATACACACAACAACCAGGCCCTCGCCATACACACAACAACCAAGCCCTCGCCATACACACAACAACCAAGCCCTCGCCAGGACACACAACAACCAAGCCCTCGCCATACACACAACAACCAAGCCCTCGCCAGGACACACAACAACCAGGCCCTCGCCATACACACAACAACCAGGCCCTCGCCAGGACACACAACAACAAGCCCTCGCCATACACACAACAACCAAGCCCTCGCCATACACACAACAACCAGGCCCTCGCCATACACACAACAACCAAGCCCTCGCCAGGACACACAACAACCAGGCCCTCGCCAGGACACACAACAACCAGGCCCTCGCCATACACACAACAACCAAGCCCTCGCCAGGACACACAACAACCAGGCCCTCGCCAGGACACACAACAACCAGGCCCTCGCCATACACACAACAACCAAGCCCTCGCCAGGACACACAACAACCAGGCCCTCGCCATACACACAACAACCAGGCCCTCGCCAGGACACACAACAACCAAGCCCTCGCCATACACACAACAACCAAGCCCTCGCCAGGACACACAACAACCAAGCCCTCGCCATACACACAACAACCAGGCCCTCGCCATACACACAACAACCAGGCCCTCGCCATACACACAACAACCAAGCCCTCGCAATACACACAACAACCAGGCCCTCGCCATACACACAACAACCAGGCCTCGCCATACACACAACAACCAAGCCCTCGCCATACACACAACAACCAAGCCCTCGCCATACACACAACAACCAGGCCCTCGCCATACACACAACAACCAAGCCCTCGCCATACACACAACAACCAAGCCCTCGCCATACACACAACAACCAAGCCCTCGCCATACACACAACAACCAAGCCCTCGCCATACACACAACAACCAGGCCCTCGCCATACACACAACAACCAAGGCCTCGCCAGGACACACAACAACCAGGCCCTCGCCATACACACAACAACCAGGCCCTCGCCAGGACACACAACAACCAAGCCCTCGCCAGGACACACAACAACCAGGCCCTCGCCATACACACAACAACCAGGCCCTCGCCATACACACAACAACCAAGCCCTCGCCAGGACACACAACAACCAAGCCCTCGCCATACACACAACAACCAGGCCCTCGCCAGGACACACAACAACCAGCCCTCGCCATACACACAACAACAAGGCCCTCGCCATACACACAACAACCAAGCCCTCGCCATACACACAACAACCAAGCCCTCGCCATACACAACAACCAAGCCCTCGCCATACACACAACAACCAGGCCCTCGCCATACACACAACAACCAAGGCCTCGCCAGGACACACAACAACCAGGCCCTCGCCATACACACAACAACCAGGCCCTCGCCAGGACACACAACAACCAAGCCCTCGCCAGGACACACAACAACCAGGCCCTCGCCATACTCACAACAACCAGGCCCTCGCCATACACACAACAACCAAGCCCTCGCCAGGACACACAACAACCAAGCCCTCGCCATACACACAACAANACAACCAGGCCCTCGCCATACACACACAACCAAGCCCTCGCCAGGACACACAACAACCAGGCTCTCGCCATACACACAACACCAGGCCCTCGCCATACACACAACAACCAGCCCTCGCCATACACACAACAACCAAGCCCTCGCCATACACACAACAACCAGCCCTCGCCAGACACCAACAACCAAGCCCTCGCCATACACACAACAACCAAGCCCTCGCCATACACACACAACCAGGCCCTCCCAGGACACACAACAACCAGCCCTCGCCATACACACAACAACCAGCCCTCGCCATACACACAACAACCAGCCCTCGCCAGGACACACAACAACCAGCCCTCGCCATACACACAACAACCAGGCCCTCGCCATACACACAACAACCAGCCCTCGCCATACACACAACAACCAAGCCCTCGCCATACACACAACACCAGGCCCTCGCCATACACACAACAACCAGGCCCTCGCCATACACACAACAACCAGCCCTCGCCATACACACAACAACCAGCCCTCGCCATACACCACAACAACCAAGCCCTCGCCAGGACACACAACAACCAGCCCTCGCCATACACACAACAACCAAGCCCTCGCCATACACACAACAACCAGGCCCTCGCCATACACACAACAACCAGGCCCTCGCCATACACACAACCCAGCCCTCGCCAGGACACACAACAACCAAGCCCTCGCCATACACACAACAACCAAGCCCTCGCCATACACACAACAACCAGCCCTCGCCAGGACACACAACAACCAAGCCCTCGCCATACACACACAACCAAGCCCTCGCCAGGACACACAACAACCAGGCCCTCGCCATACACACAACAACCAAGCCCTCGCCATACACACAACAACCAGCCCTCGCCATACACACAACAACCAAGCCCTCGCCATACACACAACAACCAAGCCCTCGCCATACACACAACAACCAAGCCCTCGCCATACACACAACAACCAAGCCCTCGCCAGGACACACAACAACCAAGCCCTCGCCATACACACAACAACCAGGCCTCGCCATACACACAACAACCAGGCCCTCGCCATACACACAACAACCAAGCCCTCGCCATACACACAACAACCAAGCCCTCGCCAGGACACACAACCAAGCCCTCGCCATACACACAACAACCAAGCCCTCGCCAGGACACACAACAACCAGGCCCTCGCCATACACACAACAACCAAGCCCTCGCCAGGACACACAACAACCAGGCCCTCGCCAGGACACACAACAACCAAGCCCTCGCCATACACACAACAACCAAGCCCTCGCCATACACACAACAACCAGGCCCTCGCCATACACACAACAACCAAGCCCTCGCCAGGACACACAACAACCAGCCCTCGCCAGGACACACAACAACCAGGCCCTCGCCATACACACAACAACCAAGCCTCGCCAGGACACACAACAACCAGGCCCTCGCCAGGACACACAACAACCAGGCCCTCGCCATACACACAACAACCAAGCCCTCGCCAGGACACACAACAACCAGGCCCTCGCCAGGACACACAACAACCAGGCCCTCGCCATACACACAACAACCAAGCCCTCGCCTACACACAACAACCAAGCCCCTCGCCATACACACAACAACCAAGCCCTCGCCAGGACACACAACAACCAGCCCTCGCCAGGACACAACAACCAAGCCCTCGCCATACACACAACAACCAGGCCCTCGCCATACACACAACAACCAGGCCCTCGCCATACACACAACAACCAAGCCCTCGCCATACACACAACAACCAGGCCTCGCCATACACACAACAACCAGCCCTCGCCATACACACAACAACCAGGCCCTCGCCATACACACAACAACCAGGCCCTCGCCATACACACAACAACCAGGCCCTCGCCATACACACAACAACCAAGCCCTCGCCAGGACACACAACAACCAGGCCTCGCCATACAACAACCCCCCCCCACACACACAACAACCAGGCCCTCGCCATACACACAACAACCAAGCCCTCGCCATACACACAAACCAGGCCCTCGCCAGGACACACAACAACCAGGCCCTCGCCCATACACACAACAACCAAGCCCTCGCCATACACACAACAACAAGGCCCTCGCCATACACACAACAACCAGGCCTCGCCATACACACACAACCAGGCCCTCGCCATACACACAACAACCAAGCCCTCGCCAGGACACACAACAAACAGGCCTCGCCAGGACACACAACAACCAAGCCCTCGCCATACACACAACAACCAAGCCCTCGCCATACACACAACAACCAAGCCCTCGCCAGGACACACAACAACCAGCCCTCGCCAGGACACACAACAACCAAGCCCTCGCCATACACACAACAACCAGGCCTCGCCATACACACAACAACCAGGCCCTCGCCATACACACAACAACCAAGCCCTCGCCAGGACACACAACAACCAGGCCTCGCCATACACACAACAACCAAGCCCTCGCCATACACACAACAACCAGGCCCTCGCCATACACACAACAACCAAGCCCTCGCCATACACACAACAACCAAGCCCTCGCCAGGACACACAACAACCAAGCCCTCGCCATACACACAACAACCAGCCCTCGCCAGGACACACAACAACCAGGCCCTCGCCATACACACAACAACCAAGCCCTCGCCATACACACAACAACCAAGCCCTCGCCATACACACAACAACCAGGCCCTCGCCAGGACACACAACAACCAGGCCCTCGCCATACACACAACAACCAGGCCCTCGCCATACACACAACAACCAGGCCCTCGCCAGGACACACAACAACCAAGCCCTCGCCAGGACACACAACAACCAGCCCTCGCCATACACACAACAACCAAGCCCTCGCCATACACACAACAACCAGGCCCTCGCCATACACACAACAACCAGGCCCTCGCCATACACACAACAACCAGGCCCTCGCCATACACACAACAACCAGGCCCTCGCCAGGACACACAACAACCAGCCCTCGCCATACACACAACAACCAAGCCCTCGCCAGGACACACAACAACCAGGCCCTCGCCATACACACAACAACCAGCCCTCGCCAGGACACACAACAACCAGGCCTCGCCATACACACAACAACCAGCCCTCGCCATACACACAACAACCAGGCCCTCGCCATACACACAACAACCAGGCCTCGCCAGGACACACAACAACCAAGCCCTCGCCATACACACAACAACCAAGCCCTCGCCATACACACAACAACCAAGCCCTCGCCATACACACAACAACAGGCCTCGCCATACACACAACAACCAGGCCCTCGCCATACACACACAACAACCAGGCCTCGCCAGGACACACAACAACCAGGCCCTCGCCATACACACAACAACCAAGCCCTCGCCATACACACAACAACCAAGCCCTCGCCAGGACACACAACAACCAGGCCCTCGCCATACACACAACAACCAGGCCCTCGCCAGGACACACAACAACCAGGCCCTCGCCATACACACAACAACCAGGCCCTCGCCATACACACAACAACCAAGCCCTCGCCAGGACACACAACAACCAAGCCCTCGCCAGGACACACAACAACCAGCCCTCGCCATACACACAACAACCAGGCCCTCGCCATACACACAACAACCAGGCCCTCGCCATACACACAACAACCAGGCCCTCGCCATACACACAACAACCAAGCCCTCGCCAGGACACACAACAACCAGGCCCTCGCCATACACACAACAACCAAGCCCTCGCCAGGACACACAACAACCAAGCCCTCGCCATACACACAACAACCAAGCCCTCGCCAGGACACACAACAACCAGCCCTCGCCATACACACAACAACCNAACAACCAGGCCCTCGCCAGGACACAACAACCAGGCCTCGCCAGGACACACAACACCAGCCCTCGCCATACACACAACAACCAGGCCCTCGCCAGGACACACAACAACAAGCCCTCGCCAGGACACACAACAACCAGGCCCTCGCCATACACACAACAACCAGGCCCTCGCCAGGACACACAACAACCAAGCCCTCGCCATACACACAACAACCAAGCCCTCGCCAGGACACACAACAACCAGGCCCTCGCCATACACACAACAAAACCAGGCCCTCGCCATACACACAACAACCAGGCCCTCGCCATACAACAACAACCAGGCCCTCGCCAGGACACACAACAACCAGGCCCTCGCCATACACACAACAACCAAGCCCTCGCCATACACACAACAACCAGGCCCTCGCCATACACACAACAACCAGGCCTCGCCAGGACACACAACAACCAGGCCCTCGCCATACACACAACAACCAAGCCCTCGCCAGGACACACAACAACCAGGCCCTCGCCAGGACACACAACAACCAAGCCCTCGCCAGGACACACAACAACCAGCCCTCGCCAGGACACACAACAACCAGGCCCTCGCCATACACACAACAACCAGGCCTCGCCATACACACAACAACCAGGCCCTCGCCAGGACACACAACAACCAGGCCCTCGCCAGGACACACAACAACCAGGCCTCGCCATACACACAACAACCAAGCCCTCGCCAGGACACACAACAACCAGGCCTCGCCATACACACAACAACCAGGCCTCGCCATACACACAACAACCAGGCCCTCGCCAGGACACACAACAACCAGGCCTCGCCATACACACAACAACCAGGCCCTCGCCATACACACAACAACAAGCCCTCGCCATACACACAACAACCAGGCCCTCGCCATACACACAACAACCAGGCCCTCGCCAGGACACACAACAACCAAGCCCTCGCCATACACACAACAACCAGGCCCTCGCCATACACACAACAACCAGGCCCTCGCCAGGCACACAACAACCAGGCCCTCGCCAATACACACAACAACCAGGCCTCGCCATACACACAACAACCAAGCCTCGCCAGGACACACAACAACCAAGCCCTCGCCATACACACAACAACCAGGCCCTCGCCATACACACAACAACCAGGCCTCGCCAGGACACACAACAACCAGGCCTCGCCATACACACAACAACAGGCCCTCGCCAGGACACACAACAAACCAGGCCTCGCCATACACCAACAACCAGGCCCTCGCCAGGACACACAACAACCAGGCCTCGCCATACACACAACAACCAGGCCCTCGCCAGGACACACAACAACCAGGCCCTCGCCATACACACAACAACCAAGCCCTCGCCAGGACACACAACAACCAGGCCTCGCCAGGACACACAACAACCAAGCCCTCGCCATACACACAACAACCAGGCCCTCGCCAGGACACACAACAACCAGGCCCTCGCCATACACACAACAACCAGGCCTCGCCATACACACAACAACCAAGGCCTCGCCATACACACAACAAACCAGGCCCTCGCCAGGACACACAACAACCAGGCCTCGCCATACACACAACAACAAGCCCTCGCCAGGACACACAACAACCAGGCCCTCGCCATACACACAACAACCAAGCCCTCGCCAGGACACACAACAACCAAGCCCTCGCCATACACACAACAACCAGGCCCTCGCCAGGACACACAACAACCAGGCCCTCGCCATACACACAACAACCAGGCCTCGCCAGGACACACAACAACCAGGCCCTCGCCATACACACAACAACCAGGCCCTCGCCAGGACACACAACAACAGGCCCTCGCCATACACACAACAACCAAGCCCTCGCCAGGACACACAACAACCAGGCCTCGCCATACACACAACAACCAGGCCCTCGCCATACACACAACAACAAGGCCCTCGCCTACACACAACAACCAGGCCCTCGCCAGGACACACAACAACCAGGCCCTCGCAGGACACACAACAACCAAGCCCTCGCCATACACACAACAACCAGGCCCTCGCCATACACACAACAACCAGGCCCTCCATACACACAACAACCAGGCCTCGCCAGGACACACACAACAAAACCAGGCCCTCGCCATACACACAACAACCAGGCCCTCGCCATACACACAACACCAGGCCCTCGCCATACACACAACAACCAAGCCCTCGCCAGGACACACAACAACCAGGCCTCGCCATACACACAACAACCAAGCCCTCGCCATACACACAACAACCAGGCCCTCGCCATACACACAACAACCAGGCCCTCGCCAGGACACACAACAACCAGGCCCTCGCCATACACACAACAACCAGGCCCTCGCCATACACACAACAACCAGGCCCTCGCCAGGACACACAACAACCAGGCCCTCGCCATACACACAACAACCAGGCCCTCGCCAGGACACACAACAACCAGGCCCTCGCCATACACAACACAACCAACCTCGCCAGGACACACAACAACCAAGCCCTCGCCATACACACAACAACCAGGCCCTCGCCAGGACACACAACAACCAGGCCCTCGCCATACACACAACAACCAAGCCCTCGCCCATACACACAACAACCAGGCCCTCGCCAGGACACACAACAACCAGGCCCTCGCATACACACAACAACCAGGCCCTCGCCATACACACAACAACCAGGCCCTCGCCAGGACACACAACAACCAGCCCTCGCCATACACACAACAACCAGGCCCTCGCCATACACACAACAACCAAGCCCTCGCCAGGACACACAACAACCAGGCCCTCGCCATACACACAACAACCAGGCCCTCGCCAGGACACACAACAACCAGGCCCTCGCCAGGACACACAACAACCAAGCCCTCGCCATACACACAACAACCAGGCCCTCGCCATACACACAACAACCAGGCCCTCGCCAGGACACAAAAACCAGGCCCTCGCCATACACACAACAACCAAGCCCTCGCCATACACACAACAACCAGGCCCTCGCCAGGACACACAACAACCAGGCCCTCGCCAGGACACACAACAACCAGGCCCTCGCCATACACACAACAACCAAGCCCTCGCCAGGACACACAACAACCAGGCCCTCGCCAGGACACACAACAACCAAGCCCTCGCCATACACACAACAACCAGGCCCTCGCCAGGACACACAACAACCAGCCCTCGCCATACACACAACAACCAGGCCCTCGCCATACACACAACAACCAAGCCCTCGCCATACACACAACAACCAGGCCCTCGCCATACACACAACAACCAGGCCCTCGCCAGGACACACAACAACCAAGCCCTCGCCACACACAACAACCAGGCCCTCGCCAGGACACACAACAACCAGGCCCTCGCCAGGACAACAACAACCAGGCCCTCGCCATACACACAACAACCAGGCCCTCGCCATACACACAACAACCAAGCCCTCGCCAGGACACACAACAACCAAGCCCTCGCCATACACACAACAACCAGCCCTCGCCATACACACAACAACCAGGCCTCGCCA
Organism: Procambarus virginalis; assembly: GCA_020271785.1. Lineage (NCBI taxonomy): Eukaryota > Metazoa > Arthropoda > Malacostraca > Decapoda > Cambaridae > Procambarus > Procambarus virginalis. The sequence goes on along the minus strand of WNGS01001088.1, from coordinate 8,831 downwards.
GGACACACAACAACCAGGCCCTCGCCATACACACAACAACCAGGCCCTCGCCAGGACACACAACAACCAGGCCCTCGCCATACACACAACAACCAGGCCTCGCCAGGACACACAACAACCAGGCCCTCGCCATACACACAACAACCAGGCCCTCGCCAGGACACACAACAACCAGGCCCTCGCCATACACACAACAACCAAGCCCTCGCCAGGACACACAACAACCAGGCCCTCGCCAGGACACACAACAACCAAGCCCTCGCCATACACACAACAACCAGGCCCTCGCCAGGACACACAACAACCAGGCCCTCGCCATACACACAACAACCAGGCCCTCGCCATACACACAACAACCAAGCCTCGCCATACACACAACAACAAGGCCCTCGCCAGGACACACAACAACCAGGCCCTCGCCATACACACAACAACCAAGCCCTCGCCAGGACACACAACAACCAGGCCCTCGCCATACACACAACAACCAAGCCCTCGCCAGGACACACAACAACCAAGCCCTCGCCATACACACAACAACCAGGCCCTCGCCAGGACACACAACAACCAGGCCTCGCCATACACACAACAACCAGGCCCTCGCCAGGACACACAACAACCAAGCCCTCGCCATACACACAACAACCAGGCCCTCGCCAGGACACACAACAACCAGGCCCTCGCCATACACACAACAACCAAGCCCTCGCCAGGACACACAACAACCAGGCCCTCGCCATACACACAACAACCAGGCCCTCGCCATACACACAACAACCAGGCCCTCGCCATACACACAACAACCAAGCCCTCGCCAGGACACACAACAACCAGGCCCTCGCCATACACACAACAACCAAGCCCTCGCCATACACACAACAACCAGGCCTCGCCATACACACAACAACCAGGCCTCGCCATACACACAACAACCAGGCCCTCGCCAGGACACACAACAACCAGCCCTCGCCATACACACAACAACCAGGCCCTCGCCATACACACAACAACCAGGCCCTCGCCATACACACAACAACAAGCCCTCGCCAGGACACACAACAACCAGGCCCTCGCCATACACACAACAACCAAGCCCTCGCCATACACACACAACCAGGCCCTCGCCATACACACAACAACCAGGCCCTCGCCATACACACAACAACCAGGCCCTCGCCATACACACAACAACCAGGCCCTCGCCATACACACAACAACCAGGCCCTCGCCAGGACACACAACAACCAGGCCCTCGCCATACACACAACAACCAGGCCCTCGCCAGGACACACAACAACCAGGCCCTCGCCATACACACAACAACCAAGCCCTCGCCAGGACACACAACAACCAAGCCCTCGCCATACACACAACAACCAGGCCCTCGCCAGGACACACAACAACCAGGCCCTCGCCATACACACAACAACCAAGCCCTCGCCAGGACACACAACAACCAGCCCTCGCCAGGACACACAACAACCAGGCCCTCGCCATACACACAACAACCAAGCCCTCGCCATACACACAACAACCAGGCCCTCGCCAGGACACACAACAACCAAGCCCTCGCCATACACACAACAACCAAGCCTCGCCAGGACACACAACAACCAAGCCCTCGCCATACACACAACAACCAGGCCCTCGCCATACACACAACAACCAGGCCCTCGCCATACACACAACAACCAAGCCCTCGCCAGGACACACAACAACCAGGCCCTCGCCATACACACAACAACCAAGCCCTCGCCATACACACAACAACCAGGCCCTCGCCAGGACACACAACAACCAGGCCCTCGCCATACACACAACAACCAAGCCCTCGCCATACACACAACAACCAAGCCCTCGCCAGGACACACAACAACCAGGCCCTCGCCATACACACAACAACCAAGCCCTCGCCAGGACACACAACAACCAGGCCCTCGCCATACACACAACAACCAGGCCCTCGCCAGGACACACAACAACCAGGCCCTCGCCATACACACAACAACCAGGCCCTCGCCATACACACAACAACCAGGCCCTCGCCAGGACACACAACAACCAGGCCCTCGCCATACACACAACAACCAGGCCCTCGCCATACACACAACAACCAGGCCCTCGCCATACACACAACAACCAAGCCCTCGCCATACACACAACAACCAAGCCCTCGCCATACACACAACAACCAAGCCCTCGCCATACACACAACAACCAAGCCCTCGCCATACACACAACAACCAGGCCTCGCCATACACACAACAACCAAGCCCTCGCCATACACACAACAACCAAGCCCTCGCCAGGACACACAACAACCAAGCCCTCGCCATACACACAACAACCAGGCCCTCGCCAGGACACACAACAACCAAGCCCTCGCCAGGACACACAACAACCAAGCCCTCGCCAGGACACACAACAACCAGGCCCTCGCCATACACACAACAACCAAGCCCTCGCCAGGACACACAACAACCAGGCCCTCGCCATACACACAACAACCAAGCCCTCGCCATACACACAACAACCAGGCCCTCGCCATACACACAACAACCAGGCCCTCGCCATACACACAACAACCAGGCCCTCGCCAGGACACACAACAACCAGGCCCTCGCCAGGACACACAACAACCAGGCCCTCGCCATACACACAACAACCAGGCCCTCGCCAGGACACACAACAACCAGCCCTCGCCATACACACAACAACCAAGCCCTCGCCAGGACACACAACAACCAGGCCCTCGCCATACACACAACAACCAGGCCCTCGCCAGGACACACAACAACCAGGCCCTCGCCAGGACACACAACAACCAAGCCCTCGCCATACACACAACAACCAGGCCCTCGCCAGGACACACAACAACCAAGCCCTCGCCAGGACACACAACAACCAAGCCCTCGCCATACACACAACAACCAAGCCCTCGCCATACACACAACAACCAGGCCCTCGCCATACACACAACAACCAGGCCCTCGCCATACACACAACAACCAGGCCCTCGCCAGGACACACAACAACCAGGCCCTCGCCATACACACAACAACAAGGCCCTCGCCATACACACAACAACCAAGCCCTCGCCAGGACACACAACAACCAGGCCCTCGCCAGGACACACAACAACCAAGCCCTCGCCATACACACAACAACCAGGCCTCGCCAGGACACACAACAACCAGGCCCTCGCCATACACACAACAACCAGGCCCTCGCCATACACACAACAACCAAGCCCTCGCCATACACACACAACCAGGCCCTCGCCATACACACAACAACCAGGCCCTCGCCAGGACACACAACAACCAAGCCCTCGCCAGGACACACAACAACCAGGCCCTCGCCATACACACAACAACCAGCCCTCGCCATACACACAACAACCAGGCCCTCGCCATACACACAACAACCAGGCCCTCGCCATACACACAACAACCAAGCCCTCGCCATACACACAACAACCAAGCCCTCGCCATACACACAACAACCAGGCCCTCGCCATACACAACAACCAGGCCCTCGCCAGGACACACAACAACCAGGCCCTCGCCATACACACAACAACCAAGGCCCTCGCCAGGACACACAACAACCAGGCCTCGCCATACACACAACAACCAGGCCCTCGCCATACACACAACAACCAGCCCTCGCCATACACACAACAACCAAGCCCTCGCCAGGACACACAACAACCAGGCCCTCGCCATACACACAACAACCAAGCCCTCGCCATACACACAACAACCAGGCCCTCGCCATACACACAACAACCAGGCCCTCGCCATACACACAACAACCAGCCCTCGCCAGGACACACACAACCAGGCCTCGCCATACACACAACAACCAGGCCCTCGCCATACACACAACAACCAGCCTCGCCATACACACAACAACCAAGCCCTCGCCAGGACACACAACAACCAGGCCTCGCATAAACACACACAACCAGCCCTCGCCATACACACAACAACCAGGCCCTCGCCAGGACACACAACAAACAAGGCCCTCGCCAGGACACACAACAACCAGGCCCTCGCCAGGACACACAACAACCAGGCCCTCGCCATACACACAACAACCAAGCCCTCGCCAGGACACACAACAACCAAGCCCTCGCCATACACACAACAACCAGGCCCTCGCCAGGACACACAACAACCAGGCCCTCGCCATACACACAACAACCAAGCCCTCGCCAGGACACACAACAACCAGGCCTCGCCATACACACAACAACCAGCCCTCGCCATACACACAACAACCAAGCCCTCGCCATACACACAACAACCAGGCCCTCGCCAGGACACACAAACACAAGCCCTCGCCATACACACAACAACCAAGCCCTCGCCAGGACACACAACAACCAAGCCCTCGCCATACACACAACAACCAGGCCCTCGCCAGGACACACACAAAACCCCAGGCCTCGCCATACACACAACAACCAAGCCCTCGCCAGGACACACAACAACCAGGCCTCGCCATACACACAACAACCAAGCCCTCGCCATACACACAACAACCAGGCCCTCGCCAGGACACACAACAACCAGGCCCTCGCCATACACACAACAACCAAGCCCTCGCCATACACACAACAACCAAGCCCTCGCCATACACACAACAACCAGGCCCTCGCCATACACACAACAACCAAGCCCTCGCCATACACACAACAACCAGGCCCTCGCCATACACACAACAACCAGGCCCTCGCCAGGACACACAACAACCAAGCCCTCGCCATACACACAACAACCAGGCCCTCGCCATACACACAACAACCAGGCCCTCGCCATACACACAACAACCAAGCCCTCGCCATACACACAACAACCAAGCCCTCGCCATACACACAACAACCAAGCCCTCGCCATACACACAACAACCAGCCCTCGCCATACACACAACAACCAAGCCCTCGCCATACACACAACAACCAAGCCCTCGCCATACACACAACAACCAAGCCCTCGCCATACACACAACAACCAGGCCCTCGCCATACACACAACAACCAAGCCCTCGCCATACACACAACAACCAAGCCCTCGCCAGGACACACAACAACCAGCCCTCGCCAGGACACACAACAACCAAGCCCTCGCCATACACACAACAACCAAGCCCTCGCCAGGACACACAACAACCAGGCCCTCGCCATACACACAACAACCAAGCCCTCGCCATACACACAACAACCAAGCCCTCGCCATACACACAACAACCAGGCCCTCGCCATACACACAACAACCAGGCCCTCGCCATACACACAACAACCAGGCCCTCGCCATACACACAACAACCAAGCCCTCGCCAGGACACACAACAACCAAGCCCTCGCCCATACACACAAAACCAGGCCCTCGCCATACACACAACAACCAGGCCCTCGCCATACACACAACAACCAGGCCTCGCCATACCACAACAACCAGGCCTCGCCATACACACAACAACCAAGCCCTCGCCAGGACACAAACAACCAGGCCCTCGCCATACACACAACAACCAAGCCCTCGCCATACACACAACAACCAGGCCCTCGCCAGGACACCAACAACCAAGCCCTCGCCATACACAACAACAACCAGGCCCTCGCCAGGACACACAAAACCAGGCCCTCGCCATACACACAACAAAAGGCCCTCGCCATACACACAACAACCAGGCCCTCGCAGGACACACAACAACAGCCCTCGCCATACACACAACAACCAGGCCCTCGCCAGGACACACAACAACCAGGCCCTCGCCATACACACAACAACCAGGCCCTCGCCATACACACAACAACCAGCCCTCGCCATACACACAACAACCAGGCCCTCGCCATACACACAACAACCAGGCCCTCGCCAGGACACACAACAACCAGGCCCTCGCCATACACACAACAACCAGGCCCTCGCCATACACACAACAACCAGGCCCTCGCCATACACACAACAACCAAGCCCTCGCATAGGACACACAACAACCAAGCCCTCGCCAGGACACACAACAACCAAGCCCTCGCCATACACACAACAACCAGGCCCTCGCCATACACAACAACCAAGCCCTCGCCATACACACAACAACCAAGCCCTCGCCAGGACACACAACAACCAAGCCCTCGCCATACACACAACAACCAAGCCCTCGCCATACACACAACAACCAGGCCCTCGCCATACACACAACAACCAAGCCCTCGCCATACACACAACAACCAAGCCCTCGCCAGGACACACAACAACCAGGCCCTCGCCAGGACACACAACAACCAGGCCCTCGCCATACACACAACAACCAGGCCCTCGCCAGGACACACAACAACCAAGCCCTCGCCATACACACAACAACCAAGCCCTCGCCAGGACACACAACAACCAGGCCCTCGCCATACACACAACAACCAAGCCCTCGCCAGGACACACAACAACCAGGCCCTCGCCATACACACAACAACCAGGCCCTCGCCATACACACAACAACCAGGCCCTCGCCATACACACAACAACAAGCCCTCGCCATACACACAACAACCAGGCCCTCGCCAGGACACACAACAACCAAGCCCTCGCCATACACACAACAACCAGGCCCTCGCCAGGACACACAACAACCAAGCCCTCGCCATACACACAACAACCAGGCCCTCGCAGGACACACAACAACCAGGCCCTCGCCATACACACAACAACCAGGCCCTCGCCATACACACAACAACCAAGCCCTCGCCAGGACACACAACAACCAAGCCCTCGCCATACACACAACAACCAGGCCCTCGCCATACACACAACAACCAGGCCCTCGCCATACACACAACAACCAGGCCCTCGCCATACACACAACAACCAGGCCCTCGCCATACACACAACAACCAAGCCCTCGCCAGGACACACAACAACCAAGCCCTCGCCATACACACAACAACCAAGCCCTCGCCATACACACAACAACCAAGCCCTCGCCAGGACACACAACAACCAAGCCCTCGCCATACACACAACAACCAGGCCCTCGCCAGGACACACAACAACCAGGCCCTCGCCATACACACAACAACCAGGCCCTCGCCATACACACAACAACCAGGCCCTCGCCAGGACACACAACAACCAAGCCCTCGCCAGGACACACAACAACCAAGCCCTCGCCATACACACAACAACCAAGCCCTCGCCATACACACAACAACCAAGCCCTCGCCATACACACAACAACCAGCCCTCGCCATACACACAACAACCAGGCCCTCGCCAGGACACACAACAACCAAGCCCTCGCCAGGACACACAAAACCAAGCCCTCGCCATACACACAACAACCAAGCCCTCGCCATACACACAACAACCAGGCCCTCGCCATACACACAACAACCAGGCCCTCGCCAGGACACACAACAACCAAGCCCTCGCCATACACACAACAACCAGGCCCTCGCCATACACACAACAACCAGGCCCTCGCCATACACACAACAACCAAGCCCTCGCCAGGACACACAACAACCAAGCCCTCGCCATACACACAACAACCAAGCCCTCGCCATACACACAACAACCAAGCCCTCGCCAGGACACACAACAACCAAGCCCTCGCCATACACACAACAACCAGGCCCTCGCCAGGACACACAACAACCAAGCCCTCGCCAGGACACACAACAACCAAGCCCTCGCCATACACACAACAACCAAGCCCTCGCCAGGACACACAACAACCAGGCCCTCGCCATACACACAACAACCAGGCCCTCGCCAGGACACACAACAACCAAGCCCTCGCCATACACACAACAACCAGGCCCTCGCCTACACACAACAACCAGGCCCTCGCCATACACACAACAACCAGGCCCTCGCCAGGACACACAACAACCAAGCCCTCGCCAGGACACACAACAACCAAGCCCTCGCCATACACACAACAACCAGGCCCTCGCCATACACACAACAACCAGGCCCTCGCCATACACACAACAACCAGGCCCTCGCCATACACACAACAACCAGGCCCTCGCCATACACACAACAACCAAGCCCTCGCCATACACACAACAACCAGCCCTCGCCATACACACAACAACCAGCCCTCGCCATACACACAACAACCAGGCCCTCGCCATACACACAACAACCAAGCCCTCGCCATACACACAACAACCAGGCCCTCGCCAGGACACACAACAACCACCAGGCCCTCGCCATACACACAACAACCAGCCCTCGCCAGGACACACAACAACCAGGCCCTCGCCATACACACAACAACCAGGCCCTCGCCATACACACAACAACCAGGCCCTCGCCAGGACACACAACAACCAGGCCCTCGCCAGGACACACAACACACAACAACCAAGGCCCTCGCCAGGACACACAACAACCAGGCCCTCGCCATACACACAACAACCAGGCCCTCGCCATACACACAACAACCAAGCCCTCGCCAGGACACACAACAACCAGGCCCTCGCCATACACACAACAACCAGGCCCTCGCCATACACACAACAACCAGGCCCTCGCCATACACACAACAACCAGGCCCTCGCCATACACACAACAACCAGGCCCTCGCCAGGACACACAACAACCAGGCCCTCGCCATACACACAACAACCAGGCCCTCGCCAGGACACACAACAACCAGGCCCTCGCCATACACACAACAACCAGGCCCTCGCCATACACACAACAACCAGGCCCTCGCCATACACACAACAACCAGCCCTCGCCATACACACAACAACCAGGCCCTCGCCAGGACACACAACAACCAGCCCTCGCCATACACACAACAACCAGGCC